>PYXC01002483.1:0-32393 GCA_015244755.2 Tenualosa ilisha | reverse complement strand
AGCAAAATTGATCTATATATATATATACGTATATATATTGTGATAGCTGTAGAATACTGCTTGCTTGTTTGGCATTACCATAACTATTACTCTGCTGCTTTTCAAACAAAACAACAAGATGAGGTTACTGCCATGTCCAAGTGTGACAGTGTTACAGTAAACAAACAAGAAGCTGACAGAGGAAGTGGTACATCAGTAAATGAGCTTTTAGATGTAAACCTGGTTTATGGTGATGAACAATGCACTGATGAGGATCCAATGGCACCACCATTTTTAAAACATTGTTACACTAGCAATAGCATTTTAACATAAAAATAGATCAAAGTTTTAAATGGTACACTGTAAGCATTGCACGTCCTAACAAATAACATAATGAAACATGGTTTTCTTTCCTTTTCAGAAAAGTTCCTGAAGAGACCTTGGGCCACTATATCTCAGACACCATTGCCTATATTTACACCCTGAGACAATTCTGTGACACAGCAGATAAATGGTGCCTGCAGAGGGAAACAGAGGTGGACACAATGAGAGACATTAAGGACAGGGCAGAGAAAATTGATGCTAAGTTTGAAGATGTCAGAAAGTCAAAGGAAAAGGTCAAAGCTTTCGGGCAGTACCTGTGGAGTGGCCTGTCATCAGTGACTGCAGACAGCAAATGTCAGGAGCTGGAGAAGGAGCTGGGGGCTGTTCTGAAGGACACCCTGGAAGGACTTGAGAAGCTGCAGCGCTTCTTAGAAGCTGTGGAGAAACTGGCCGTCACGTCGCTCTTCATGTTCACAGATGGCCACCAGCTACTCACAGGAGTGAGCCCTGCAGATGTTCGTTCAATCATCTTTGCTGCAAGGATGGCTGCTCCTCTCCTTGTCCACTTCAAAAGGGATGATGCTGCTTTCTTCCTGCCCAACCTGAATAATGTGGAGGTGTTGGCCATCCAGATGGAAAAATACATACTCATCTCTCAGCAACTATGTGAACGGATAGGGGGAAGGTTAAAAAACACCTATGTACACATTTATGTAATGTGATACATTACCAATGAGGACCAATTGCATACATTGTCAAATTTTGGAAAGAGGTTTATTCACCTATTAATACAGTTTATGCACCAAATTTAAGTTTTACATTGTCAAATCCCATCGCTTTATCCACACTTATCATCTAATACCACTGACATTGTTATAAAAGTACTAATCTTCATCAAACATGTTCTGCATGTTTTTTTAACAATCTTAACTAATCTGACTTCAGATGTAATTTTCATCCTTCAGATTGAACAGCATATCCTGCACAGGAGATGAACATAGGTTGGAACTAACAATTATTTCACATACTAGTACTGTTATTCTACATGATGCAAAATTGTAATGGTAGCTGAAATGTTTTTTAGGAAGATGAAGGGTGAATTTTTTCACTTTCCTAAGGACATGAGTGAGAACTCTATGCAACTGATACTTAATCATGTGGACCAGTTAAACTACATCAGGCAAGGGCTAGAATTTAACAGAATTATTTCATGTTTTGCAACATGTTTTCCCCTCACTATGGTTGCTACTCTTGGTAAATGGTTGTTGTAATGGATTTTCAACAAGATAAATCTACAGATTTACAAAGGAACAGATTTACACAGACTCTCTGCTCCAAACCTTGGAGAGTGCAAATTAGAGGTGGAGGGAAGGTTATATGCTTTTACCTTCTTGACTAACAATTTGTATGTTTCTTATCTCCTTTCTTCCAGGAGAAACCAGGACATTAGACTGACATTCCTCTTCCATGATGCTGCCCTGACTTTTGTTGGCCTGTTCTGTCAACGCCATGGCAGGATGAGGCAGTTCCTCAGTGACCTGGAGGGCAACTCTGACCAGCCAGACAGGATGAAGACAGGGGCCAGCGTCTCCAGCGTGGCGGGCAGCTCGGTGGGGGTGGCCAGCGGAGCCCTGTCCATAGCTGGCCTGGCTCTGGCCCCAGTGACTGCCGGTGTGTCCCTCATCCTCACCATGACCGGAGTCGGCCTCGGGGTGGCCAGCGGCTTCAACAGCCTGGCCACCGGCATCACCGGAATGGTTGTCAACAGCAAAGCACAGCAAACAGGCCAACAGCATCTTCCAGAGATTCATGGGTGACGTGCAAAGCATTCTGGACTGCATGGAGCGTGTGGCCAGTCACACAGGGCCTATTGTGGAGCCGGGAAGACCGAGATTTTGCTAGGAACTGGCCGGGTGGTGGCTAAAGTGTGTGGGTTGGGGAAGAGCATTGATGCCCTGGTGGATGGCGCCTCTGCCTTGAAAGTGATCGGCAGCAAGGAGGTAGCAACGGGTGCCACCAAGGTGGGTCTGCAGGAGGCCAAGTCCACCAAGAACCTCCACGGGCTGGCGTCGGATGCATCTGACATCGGGCAGCTTGCCAAAGGCACGCCACTGGCCCTCTCTAGCTCAGCCTGCTCTGGATTGATGGCGCTCAACTCGCTTTTCATTGGCCTGGATATTTTCTTCATCTACAAAGATGGCACTAGTCTGGCCAGGGGGAGCAAGAGCAAAGTGGCCCAACTCATCCGCTCCAGGTCAACCCTTTGGCGCTCAGAGCTGGACTCCTGGGAGAGGATTCACGACTCACTGTGTAGGGGGATCTGGAGATTCAGGAGAAGCTGGAAAATTCTGGAGACACCATTTTTACTCCAAAGAAGTGAGCTGTAGATTGGAAGGGAGAAAGGAAAACCAAATAAGTGACAAGGAAAATGACTATATATCAACTCTTTTTGTTTGTAATAATTAAACCATCATCATATTCACCATTATGTTCTGTTCATGCCACATGCAAGTTGTGCGCAATAGCAGTTGTCACCCCAAGAGAGAGTAGTTGCCAACTCCCAGAGTGATAACCTCGCCCTGTATATGAGTGGGTGGAAACTTGTCTCACATGTTTGTGTTCTGGATTGGATTTAAGAGCTTATGTCTTCCTTTGCTGCGTGTTTGATTCTATATGTGTGTGAGAAGGGCTTTTAGACCTTTGATATGTGTTGCTCCAAAATCGTGAATTTGTTCAAACTGCAATAAAACCATTGTTGACATTGGGGTGTGTTGTTAAGAAAAGCCTCCCAGAGCTCCATCTACATAACACTCTCACACATAAACAAATCACCATTTATTCCCCAGGTATACAAGGTATACTGCCAATTGGCCTATTGTGTTTAATACCTCATTCATTAGCACCAGGTTTTACACATTTACAAATGCATTGCAGTTCACTTAGGCAAGTGATCTGAGTGGTCCGATAAATGAGTCCTAATGATGATGTGCACTTGTATTTAGAGCTGACCATGTCTGATTGCATCACCAAAAAGCATTTGGAAATAGTGAATTAATAATGCACTTCGATTCATACTGTACTGGATATTAGGTCCCATTATGAGACTGCAGGTTCTTTTTCCCAGCCCCTGGAGTGTGTGTTTCTTCTGTTACTGCACCTAGTAAATTAGCTGTAATCCTTGAACACAAATTTTGATTGATGCATGCGATAATTCTCCAAAGGGCACTGTTTCTTCTCTGTGTCATGCACATCACGTGATGTGCCGTAATACAAGATACAAGTATACAATCCCAACCCATGCTTGAAACTACCACAAGACGAATTAACAGATTTCAGATGAGGTAGAGAGAAGTACATATTACACTTATTTATCAAAATATGTATTTAATTATTATTCTTGTGGTTCAATTTGAATGTTGCACAAAATGTTGCACAAAATTGATCTCTGGGTAATTCACAATGGACACTGTAATAGAAAAAATATAATTGTATAAAAATAAAATTCATCATCCAAAATGCATCATCCATTTTTCTCTCACAAAGACAAGTGGACACTGGACATGTGCAGTCAGATAGCTCCTAGGGTGCGGATACCGCTATAGCAGGCAGCCAACTGCTCCAAGTTAGCGTGTCCTTCAGTTTGCTGTGTGTGTTTCACTAATTCTAGATTGGGTCAAATGCAGAGATCAAATTTCCCTCACAGGATCAGGTTATTATTTATATTTAACACATAAATATAACATTCTAAAAAGAGCCATAATTTGCCATGTTTAAATCCAGCCAAGTGAACATGTTAGTGTGCTAGTTTTACACACTAATCTGTCATACTTGATGACAATATCTTATTCATCAATAACATATCACAAGAAATCAGATAGAGACACTCTGAAATGTGGACAATGCATTGTAATACATACAATGCAGCACCAGGCATTCAAGTGACTGAAGAGATACTAAAAAAAAAAAACAATCAAGATAACTAATAGGCCTATGTTACCTTTTATATGAAAAGTTCTCACCATAAACCCACATCACCATATGAGACATACAGTATTTGATTGCACATTGTGAGGAACAAAATGCAGTTTTGTTGTTCTGTTACAGGCAATTGTAAAATACAGTAAAATCAGATATTTATATGATAGAACAAAGGAGAGTATACTGCAAAGTTGAAACCCTTTCAGACAGACAAGAGCAAAGTCTATTTTGTCATAATACATAATGTCAAAATACATTAATTGTTTCAAAAGAAATTCATTATTTATAATTCTGACAACTAAAGCATATCCTGTTCATTTTCATTATTTTATGTGTGTTCCCTTTGAATTCTTTAGCTGACTTGCTCAAGGTAAAATGGCTGCTGCAGGGTTCTCCAGCTCTTGCTGAACGTCCAGATCCCTCTGCAGAGCGAGTTGTTGATCCTCTCCCAAGAGTCCACCTCTGAGCGCCACAGAACTGCTCTAGAGCGGATCAACTGGGCCACCTCATTTTTCCTCCCTTTGGCAAGATTAATGCTGTCTTTGCAGATAAAAAAGACATCAAGACCGATGAAAAGTGCATTGAGGGCAATGAAGCCAGACCGCATAGACTTTGAGAGGGCAAGTGGAGTTCCTTTGGCCAGCTGCCCAATGTCAGGCAGGTCTGCAGCCAGCTTGGGGATATTTCTTCCTGTGTTGGCCTCTTGAAGCCCCAGCTTCACAGCGGATGCAACTACCTCCTCAGCCTGGAGGGTTTTAACAGCTGAGGCAGCATCTACCAAGGCATCAATGCTCTTTCCGATTCCACATGCTTTAGCTAATACCTTTCCTGCTCCTACCACCAAATCCAGCTCATCTTGACCAGTAGCTGGGCCTTCACTGCTGGCTACCAGTTCCAAGCGCTGTACAAATTCATTAACATCCTCCATGAAACTCTTGAAGACATTGTTAGCATTGGTCCCATGGCGTCTGTTGACAGCCATCTCAGTGACGCTTGTCACCACACTATTGACACCACTGGTCACCCCTAGACCCACCCCTGTCAGAGTGAGAGCCAAGGAGACGCCTGCAGTTACAGGGGCCAGAGCCAGGCCAACAATGGACAATACACCCCTGCCACCCCCACTGTACTGCCAGCCACACTAGAGATATTGGCTCCTAATTTCATGTTGTCCAGCTGTATTGCATTCTCCTCCAAATCAGAGAGGAACTGGAGCATCCTGGCGTAGCGCTGACTGAACAGGCCTATGAAGGACAGAGCGGCTTGCTTGAAGAGAAAAGTCAGTCGCACATCCTTGTTGTGCCTGTGAAGTGATAAACGTCTTAAATGTTAATGTCATAGTTATAGTTGTATATTTACTTATCTATTGGTGACAGCATTTTTAAATCCGCTGTTTCTGGAATTACTGAGGCAGTACAAATGGTAATAACAATACCTGATGAAGTTCAGACACTTCAAATGGTCAAGCATCATCTGAATGGATTTCTCACTTGTACCCTCATTGAAGTTGATAGCTTGGTCACAATTTGGCCCTCTGGAAATATGTTTGCATTTTGTTCATTCTGTACATTCATATACTCATAAGTTTGCTATAACTGACCACACAACCTTTTACTCAGCAGTTAAATCGTTCTTTCAGGGTGAACAGTATTACACAGAGGTATGGGCCTAATATATTCTGCCTTTGAGACAGTAAGCCTGGAAGCTTCTGTGTCTTACCTGTAATTGCTTCCCACAGCTAATATGCTCTTCACTCTGATGATAAAAAATATGATGGAATTTCATGAATATAAGCAATAGGGCCCAATAAAGGCTTTAGCAAGTAACTGTAAATGTATCTTTTCAACATGTCATACAGTTAAAGGCTACTTTTGCTTTAAGACTTGACCTCTTCTCCAGGTCTTCGAAGGCTTCTTGTGAAATGCATATGTATTTATCCAATTGAAAGGCCAGCACTTCCACATTATTCAGGCTGGGGAGGAAGAAAGCAGCATCAACTCTCTTGAAGTGGACAAGGCAAGGAGCAGCCATCCTTGCAGCAAAGATAACAGAACGGACGTCTGCGGGGCTCACTCCTCTGGGCAGCTGGAGACCATCTGTGAAGACAAAAAGCGATGTGACAGCCAGCTTCTCCACAGCATCCAGGAAGCGTTTCAGTTTCTCAAGCCCGTCCAGGGTGTCTTCCAATACAGCTCCCAGCTCCTTCTCCAGCTCCTGACGTCTGCTGTCTGCAGTCACTGAAGATAAACCGCTCAACACAAACTGGCCAAAAGCTTTGGCCTTATCCTCTGAGTTTTGCACATGGTCAAAGGAAAGAGTGATCTTGTCTGCCCTGTCCTTGATGTCTCTCATCATGTCCACTTCAGTCTCTCTCTGGAGGCACCATTTTTCTTTCTTCTCCAAGAAATCTTTAATGGTTTGAATGCTGGATAACGTTTCTGAGATGTACCGGCCTAATGATTCTCTTAATACTTGCTTGGAAATGAGAGATTTAGTAAGAAAATAATGACTTGATTCTAGATTCGTAGATTTGCACAAAAGACTATCAGCAAGATGAAATTAAGATGAAATCTGTTTTTTCAACGTGTAAATGTGTTGCCCTACTGTAATTATAATATGCCATAGGAAGCATCAGTAATGCTGTCTGCCTACATGTCCTTGGAGAGGAGTCATGAAACACTCAGGTAGACTAACTGAAACCAAGGAGATATAAAATGCTAAAACAAAGAGTACAATATCTTGCCAATGTCATGCACATCAGGTCATCAGGTGTAAGGGCCAAGGGTTAAGTGTCTTGGATGCATTGTAGTTTATTGGTTAAGAGGCATACATGTCCTCTGTCACACCAAGAGTCAATATTGACCTCTTTTGCCTTGACATGACCTGTCGGTCTTAATACAAGTCATCTCAAGTACCTTGACTCATTTAATGTCATTAGTTTGTTCATCATTATTAAATAACAGACAACAATGCTTGCTGTAACTAAATCTTTCAACACAGTTTTCTACTTTACATGGCATTGTAATTGTCTCATTGTCGTCTCTCGCTAGGTAGTAAAGACAATTACAAATTCTCAGTAAAGGAACGAAGTTGTTAGGTTAATTAGAAGAATTTATTAGATTAAGTCTTACCTCATTCCTGGCGCATACATGGCAGCCACACTGGGTTTATGATGATAAGTTTACCTCGAGAATATTCAGATAATTACATTGACCTATGTGGTAGCCTCTGCGAAAGTTCCTTAGTGGTGATCACCAACTTTAACTTTCGTTTTCCCAACGTCTGCGTCTAGGATTTATCCTAGTTTAGCACCTCCCACGACTTCCGGCTTGATCGAATGGCCGTTCATCAGGTAAGGTATGGATAGCTGTTTTGTGACTAGTTAGAAGACTAATTAGTCACATTTTGACTTCGTATCTAGGCTACAAAGTGACTTGTATGGATGTATTTTAGTAGCAGAACTTTCGTGGTACACTTGTGGAACTAAATTGTGTACTTGTACACAAAAGTGTGTCATAAAATTTGAAGTCGCAGAACTTTTTTTCTGCCCTACAAATACAACATAGAGGTTACAAGTGCACAAATACCTTATTGCAAGTACACAAATCCCACGCTACGCCTCACAAATGAAACATTTTCTACGCTCATGATTTCGCTACTGGTGTCACAGTGTGTAATTTTTGTAGTGTTGTGGTTATAGTGTGCAGTGCCTGATTATACGTTTATTTTTATTCCTGACACTTGCTGTGCATCACTGATTGTGTGCTGTGTGTGTACTCACGTTGCTGTTAGCCCCAATAACCCACAGCCTTTCTTTATGACTGGACAATGACAAGCTAAATGAACTGAATAGTAATTTTGTGTTTGCCATGATGGAATGCACGTTTGCTGTGTTGACCTAATTTCATGTGCCATGCTAATTAACAACTTACACGTGTCCTTCATGATTGAACAATGGCAAATTCAATCATTGCATTATGTTCTTCACCAACCTCAGCCAACAACCAACAACCTCCTCGACTCCAACCAATCCGGCTTCAGAAGTGGCCACTCCACTGAAACGGCGCTTCTGTCTGTGACGGAAGCATTAAAAGAGGCCAGAGCGGCAGGTCAGTCCTCAGTGCTCATCCTGCTGGACCTATCAGCAGCATTTGACACGGTCAACCACAGCATCCTACTGGACAAGCTGACCAACATTGGGATTGATGGCACAGCGCACTCCTGGTTCAGGTCCTATCTTACTGGACGGTCGTTCAACGTATCGTGGCTAGGACAGACATCGGCACTTCACCAACTCACCACAGGAGTACCCCAAGGATCTGTGCTGGGGCCCCTTCTCTTCGCACTGTACATCACCTCGCTGGGCTCAATCATCCACTCCCATGGCTTCTCTTACCACTGCTATGCGGATGATACCCAGCTCTATCTGTCCTTTCCGCCGGACGACTCCACGGTGTCATCACGGATCTCGGACTGTCTCTCCGATATATCTGCATGGATGAAAGGACATCACCTCCAACTAAATCTCTCCAAAACTGAACTGCTGGTCCTCCCAGCCAAACAAGCCATACATCGCGACATCAGTATCAAGATCGACTCCCTGTCTGTTCCTCCCACCAAAGTGGCAAGAAACCTAGGTGTCATGATCGATGACCAACTGACCTTTGCAGATCACGTTGCCTCTGTGGCTCGGTCGTGCCGTTTTTCCCTATTCAACATAAGGAAGATCAGGCCGTACCTAACCCAACATGCAACCCAGCTCCTGGTTCAGACCCTGGTTATCTCTCGTCTTGACTACTGCAATGTCCTCCTATCAGGCCTACCAGCCTGTGCAGTGAGACCGCTACAGATGATCCAGAATGCAGCTGCACGTCTGGTCTTTAACCAGCCAAAAAGGGCACAGGTCACACCTCTGTTCATTGAACTTCACTGGCTGCCCTTGGCTGCTCGCATTAAATTCAAGGCACTTATGTTGGCCTACAGGGTGAATGATGGCTCTGCTCCCATCTACTTGAATTCTCTTCTGAAGCCCTATGTCACCCGACGACCACTACGCTCCTCGTTTTCTAGCACGGCCAACACCTTGTGCAGGTCGGTCCAGACTCTTCTCATATCTGGTTCCGCGCTGGTGGAATGACCTCCCAAGTGCTACCAGATCAACTGATACCCTCTCCACCTTCAAGAAACTCGTGAAGACTAAGCTCTTCCAAGAATATCTAACCCTGGCATAAACTTTGAGAATGCACTTAATAATTTAATTTCTCTACATTGTGTTACACTATTGCACTTTCAACTTAAAACAGCGCAGATTCTATGTTAGCAATATGCACTCCTTGTTAGTTCATTGTGTTGTAGCTTGAATGTTATCCTCTTTTGTAAGTCGCTTTGGATAAAAGCGTCTGCTAAATGCCTAAATGTAAATGTAAATGTTCTTGGACAGACTGATTAGTAGGACTGGATGTTGGACAGGTGGGGGGTAAGTGTGTCTCTTATTTATAGGTATCCGGAAGGAAGGTGTATGCGCTCGCGACTGGCCAGAGACAGAGAGGACAGCGTTTGACTGTGGTTTCCACACTGTGTACAAGGCTTTTAATTCTGCTCCTGGGTTCGCGGTTAAGCCGCACCCAGGTAAAGTATCTGCCAGTGCCAACCGGGCGAACGGAGGAGGAGTCGCTTGGAGGGGATGGTATTTTGCATGTGCTGGCTAAGCTAGTTGTGCTGGCTACAATTGGTTGCTGTCTTGCCGCTGGGTCGGTTGGATTGCTTCTCCGCTTCCTTTTGCTTGTTGCTGCTGCTGGACTGCTGCGCCCTGGTGGCTGGTGGTGGGATCGCGTTTCTTTTATTGCAGGGAATATGTTTTTATGATTGAGGGGCTGTGATTTGTGGGACTGTGGACATACGAGTTTTGAATACAGGCGCACCACTTCTGTTTAAATAACTAATAAATTGTTGACCTAGACCTTTTGTCTGTCGGCTCACTACTTACCACCACGCCTGCATCATTGTCTGGTCACGGACACACTAAAATCAGGTGACACTAACGCCGCAGTATACATGTTGAAAAACACCTGTATGCGAAAAACTGTGTCTTGTACAGAGATAGACAAGTACAACGTAGCAGTTACACCATCACAAATTCGTCATTACAGGCACACAAATCCTGTTCTGCGCACCACAAGTTAAAAGAATTGCACTGTTAGTTTTGCTCCTAACACTGTAGTCTTCTGGCCGATTAACATAATTGGTGCCAAAAGGACAAGAAAAATAATCAACTCCCGCAGAGATCACGACGTATGGTAGAGGTATGTAACAAAGCTGTATGATATTCTAATTATATACACATAGCACGTTGTCTGCTCAAATCAAGACAATATGATCGTTGGATTTGCTTTTTAATATTGCTAATACAGCTATTTAACATAGCTGGTCTATGAGGACGACGTTAGCCCGTGCAGCTATAGCACGTTTTAGCAAACCAGACTTATTATGGTTGATACACTGCTTAAATGGGGTTATAACCCATGGAGGGCCACAAAGCGAATTGAATTCAAAAGTGTTGTTCACCCTGTTACAAGTTGATGAACCACAGATGATTTTGGAAACATTACATTAACGTTGAATAAACCAGCTAGTGTTGCAGTAAAGAATGTTATGTATTTTTGTATCATTTATTTCCACTCAAGGATATGCTGCTTAATTATTTGTTGGAGAGGTTGCACACCCGGCTGTCCAGCTGTTTAAGCCGCTCTCCACTGGACCTGGATTATTTAGAATTTGTATGTTCCCTGGAAGTGGTCATGTTGTCTGCATTTTCCAGCCAACTAGAAGTGTCACATCCAGTGTACAGTGGACTAGTTGAGCTGCATGGAATGGTCGCAGAAGAGAATGTGAAGGAGGTGAACATATCTGTCCTTGGAGAGGGGACAGTCGGGTCGCCCCAGAATTGCCCTGGACAAACAACATGTTGCTCAGATTTTGGAAGTGGGCCTGCCTGTGACATCCATTGCTGCACCTCTTGGTGTGTCCAGGTGGACTTTGCACAGGCGCATGGCAGAATGGGACATGTCAGTCAGCCAACTTTACAGCAACTTGTCTAATAATGATCTTGATGGCCTTGTGCAGAACATTCTATCAAACAACCCTAATACAGGGTATAGAATGATGAAGGGCTTTTTTTCAACCACAAGGCCATCGGGTTCAGTGGGCAATGATACGTGCCTTAATGCACAGGGTCGACACTGCAGGCATTGTGTTCAGGATGTGTGCGCTGTGTAGTACGACGAACGTATGCTTTCTCAGGTCCAAGAGCACTGGTGCATATAGACACTAATCACAAACTTATCAGGTTGGTAGTGTTTTTCTAATGTAGCTCGTTGTATCAGTCAGCCCACATCTTATGTTTAACCTAACATTGTAGTGAATTTACTGCATGTGTTCATATCATTATGCAATGCTATGGCGGTCGGAGTATACAGAGCAAGTTTATCTAAGGTGACGCATATCCCTTTTCTGAATTACTCTGTGGGAAATAAGTTGGTTCTCTCTTCTCTCATTTTCACATAAGGTACAACATTGTCATATTTGGTGCCATTGACGGCTTCTCAAGAAAGGTAATTGTTTGATTCTTAATCATTTTAACACTAACTTCAACAGCTTCTTAGCTGCATCTGGGAAACCTGGCCAATGTTATTTTCATAACCGGGTTATGGCTTTGACAAAACTGCCTTTGACAACAGACAAATGCTGGAAATCTGCATTGCAATGGACTCCCTAAAAAAAGATGTGAATTATAACTATTACCCCATAAACCTAGAATATAGTTATCTATCTGGATGAAAGTGTGATTGGATTCTGTGTTATACCCATAGATAACGTACTACAACTACAACAAAGCTGCAACAACACTTTCCTTCTTCTGTGAGGCTGTGGAGAAGTATGGCTGGCCCCAAATGTATTTCATTCACGTCTACATTATTATCCCACCCCTAAGCATTCAGTTTTCTCAGCATTCTGTCCGTCTGAATATTTTCACCAAAGGGTGAGGGGAGACCAAGGAGTAGAAAATGTTGAAGTGGCCCGACTGATGTTCACTGTCCAAGGAGCTGGCAGAAGCAGTTTCACTGCTGGCAAAACGTTCATACCCAAAAGGTAACCTGGAAGATTAACATACATATGCAAGTACACACACACACACACACACACACACAGTCTCTCACTCACAAATGCACACACACACACACAGATGTAAAATATAATTGATGTACAGTTTTAACTAATGTGCACTATAACTTGTCCATGTGGAGGCTGGGGGTTAGTGGGTGTAATCCAGCAAAGGAAAAGGACACTTGAAATTTTTTAGATTTTTTTTGTTTTGTTTGTTTTATTTTATGCCAAAAAGAATTTCAAACGTGCATAGCTTTCTCCTTTTTGGTTAACTAATGAAATTTTGCCCTGCACCTTGACATGGGATGTACACAATCTTCCTGCTGAGACTGTGTTAGTGTAGGTATATACATTACAATGGGTGATTTTTAAAATAACTTGTTATTTATGATCCATGCCTAGTTCTCCTTTATCAATTTGTCCTTTATTTAAGGTATTAACTTTCAACCTTTTAATTACTCTACTTTATCAGAAAGAAATTCCTATGTCAGTAACTATCAGTAACCACAATTATTTAGCCATCTGTTTACTACAAACTAAATTAAAATTGTAAGTCTGCCATTTTGGTAGTGCAAATCTTATGTAAATTATTGTTAAACAGGATCAAAAGGCTATTGCGGGATATCTTCACGGCAGTGATGGGGTCATTCTACAGTGTCCTACACTAACTAGAGGAGGATGATCTCCTTGACCTTTCCAACACTGTAGACCTGTTCTGCTGTCATTATGTATTCATTCCCCGTCTGCAAGCCCAATTGGAAGTCTTCAGAGATGGTTGGGACCAGAGTGCGATTTGTGGGGGGGGGGGAGATTATCCCCCCCTCTGGTTTTTACCTTTGCTGAATGAATTTTATCCTCGGGGGGATAAAACCCCGTCAATAATTAAAAAAAAAAACGATTGAAATTTAAATCAGGTTGTGACAGTTTCTTACACAGCTATAATCTACATTGTTGGTAGCCTACTAACTTTCAACCTGACCTGAATTGTCGGTAATCTTGTTGTTCGCGAACGACAATCTCCGCAACTTGTTTTCTGCCATCTCCACGCTCCCTGTGTCAACAGCAAAATGTGAACGAGGATTTAGTACTATGAATCATATCCCTACTGATGAGCGCAACAGAATGAATGTGTCCACACTGAACGGTCCTCTTTTCATCGCTGTTAAGGGGCCCGACGTGTGTTCGTTCCCTGCGCAGAGGTTTGCAGAGATGTGGATAAAAGAGGGACGACACGCTGCAGATGACGCGCCAACAGGAAAACCGAAAAGGCCACATGAGATCCGACATCAGAGCAAACTGTTTATTTAGTTTTACAATTAGTTACTTTGACATAACATGTGAAATCATATTTCATGACGTGAAATCATTATTGTTACGTTTTACAGACCGATCACATTAGGCTAATGTTCCGTTGCCAATCCTCTGACACATTCGCGTCCATGGTTCTGAAGCCCAAATAAGCCATCACATCGTGGCCGGCACAGAAAATGAAATGTTTCGTGTCTTTTTAAGTTTGCATTGAATGCTCATCTGTTTATAATTTAGGCACATAGGGTCTACCATTAACATTTAAAAAAACCTGTTGATTGCTTATCTCCCCCCCCCCTCTCTATTTTTTTGACAAATCGCACCCTGGTTGGGACAATCATCCTCTGTTATCAGAGAGAAACCGCACCCCAAATCAACTGTGGGTCATGGGGCAATATCACAATGCTCAGGAACACAGTGATGAGGTAATTTTTTTTTGAAAGACAAATGTCATTACAGAGGTGTGCAAAATAATGGCAGTCCAACATGAATAATCAAATCAATCATGATTTCTTTCCATGTTTTAATTTGTAGTATCATGTGCAGTGCCCCTAATGCATGGACATAAAAACTATTAATGGATTTCGAGCTTTACTCGCATTTTTAGACACACTGCTATTATTTTGCACACCACTGTATATACAAGAATATACACCCTTTGGTCTCCACTTAGTATGTCAGATAATATGCTGTATAAGGACATTAACAAAATGTTTTGCAGAATGTGCACATCCCCTCTATTGACTGGGAAGACAGGGGCCCTCGTACCTTCTGAGCCGAGATGTGGTGTTCACATGCCTGAGACTGACCACTCTTTCAGACCCAGTGAAACAAACACCTGGACTTCATGCTGCTGTTGACCCCCTTGGACCCTCCCCAAGCATGGGCGCTGACCTATATGTAGCTGCTGTAGCTGCGCAGCATAGCCTATGTTTAAAGACTTCTTTCAGACTGCATCTGACCGTTTAACTTTTGACACCCATTTTCTGCCTTTGTAGCTGTCTGACTGAAGTAAAAAAAAAAAAAAAAATTGCATGTCTGATGGCCCAAGGGTCTTCATTTTAAGGTATGAGTCATTGTTATGCTGTGCAATGTGTAAAACCAAATCTTCAAGTCTCAAGTTCAACAGTCAAATATAGGTGAAAATTATTCACATTTTGTCAAATTTTAATTTCAACATTAGTTCAGTAACATTAAATTGAATTTTATAAAATTGAAAAATGAACAGGCAGTATTGGCAGGCCCAGGCCCTAGCCCTCACACACACACAAATGTGAAACAACATTGAACAAATGAAAAAATGGATTTATACTGTAATGGCTGCATCTATAGCAGGCCAAACCCAAAGTCATTGTGGGCCAGGCACATTTCCAAGTCCTGCTTGAAGTCCTCATAATTACTATAGTGCCCAGGCAAACGAATGGTGCGGAAGCACGCTGATGGTGTTGGATGATCCCCATCCACCACCTCCACCTTCATTTCATCCATGGGAATCTCCCAACCGACCCAAAACTTAACAAATTGCTTGAGCTGCTCTGGGCACACTGGAAATACAAAAGGGAAAAAAGAACACAATCAGGTAGGCAAGCTGGTATGAGGTGAAAAGGTGACGAGCCATATAATTGGGAAGAACTTCATGGAATAAGTATGCTTGGTGTTTTATACTTAAGGCAGCCTTTGACAAAAGGGGTCCCAATGCACCACTAAAATTAGATTTGGGCTTAAATTATAAGTGTGTATGAGAATATACACTTCATCAATTGCCCTTGAATAGCAAAACATGATGCAAAAGGACTAATATTTATAATTTTGGAGCAATACTTCTTACATTAAATGACATTTAGCAGGTGCCTTTATCCAAAGTGACTGACAAAAGAGGACATAATCAGCAACATACAATGTGTGGGGAAAAATACAGAGTATATTAGCATAACAAAATTAGTGTAGGTTGAAGGTTGAGAGACATGCCCCTACTCTCATCCATTATCTGTGCCTCCCCAGACAACCACACACCACCTTAACTAACAAATTTCCTGCAGAAAAAAAGTTATATGAAGTACCAAAAATGTATAGTTTTGGTGAGGCCACTTGGTTATTTGTAATAAAGACCTTGACATCTTAAAAAAAGTATCAAATGATGTAGTTTTAAAGAGAACCATGTAATTTTTGGCATCAAATTATAGATCAGCCTAAAGTTTATTTCTAAACCCAATGCCAATTTCTATCCTGCCCTGATGCGCGTAAGACGACCCATGGTCACAGCTGATTAAACATTTTCCCCCCAGTCTTGGTAACATGAAAATTTGCACAATGATAGTTTATGTACATCTGAAACCTAAATGAATCAATAATATGTTACACTCCTTGTGAAAATCTATCAGGCAAGGGACAGACCTGGTTGGAGTAGCATTACCTATCCTCCATATATATGTTGAATTTGATTTCACAGACATTTTATCAGGTTTGATACTTTTTGAGACTGAGATTTATTTACATTTCCTAGATCATTGGCAGAACAGATGGTGAGCTACTGGTAGCTCCCAAGACACCACTGGAGACAACCCTGCTGTAAACATACCCGTGTTGTTGAATTGCTGCAAAAACTCAAAGATTCTCAATGTTGTGTCTGAATGATCATCAGGTTGCAGTTCTACACCCTGGGGCCACTGAATCAGGTCTAAAACAGTCTAAGACAACAAAATGACGATGACTTCAGCGAATTTAACATAAAACCATATTCTAAATCAACCCATAGCCCTGTTGTGAAATTCTGAAACTGTTTCAGGTTCATATACCTGTTCCCGCTTCAGTTGGCATTAGCTGCCACGTTGGTCTGTGTTGTAACCTTGAATAACAGAGCTATGGGTTGAGTTACTCCAGACAATCCCTTTGTCATTTGTTTAAAATGGTTAAACTGCACCTTTTATGTCACTAGTAAAATTAAGGTATTGTACCTGGGCATTACATTGCACCTCAGATTGATGAGGAAAGACGGATGCCAGTGTGTCTGGACGTGACTCAAACAATGACAACATGAATGACTCCTTTAGTCCTCGCTTCAGCTGCTTGAGTTGATCCATGATCTGTTCAAACACCTTTTGAGACAGATGGATAGACTTCATTGATCCCAAGCTGGGAAATTACAGTGTAGCAGGAGCATGACACATGCACACAGACACTACAATGAAAGAACACAACCTAGACGCACAACCTAGACATAATAAAGCAATATACCATATAAATTTGCAATACATGTATAAAAATGTATGAATACGCAGTACTTGACTGTAGTGCAATATAGGAAAACGTGCAGTTAACAGATAAGGAGCAGTGGACAGTGTACTTAAAGCCACATGAAGTGTGTAGACAGAGAATATCAGAATTAAAAGGTGTGGTAGACGTTTCACTGGAGAACTAATTTACTAGATTGCTTAAAATTGCTTAAAATCCCCTTCAACACCGATTAAATGCTCTGATACAAAAATAAAACATGTTAGTCACCAGTGGAAGGGACAGGACAGACCCCCCCGCCCCTCAATAAAAGGGTTTGGACTTTGAATTGTGCACTTCAAAATGTAGCTTGTTTAACCTTTTTTTCCAGGATCTACTACCCTACCTTTAGTATCAAAATTATGTCATCTTTTCCACCTAAAAGTGCTGCTGCTGACATGACACTGAATCTGAACAGGTTGAGATTACTATAGCAAAAAGCTGACATGCAATCCAACAGTACCAAACATATATACTTACTGCATCCTTGAGGAGGTTTTGCAGCAACCAGGTGCTGTTGGATTCTGTCAAAATGGGATAATCCATTTCAACAACAACTCAATCTGTTGAGGTCATCCCGCTTCTTAACCGATAGTGACTTGAGGTCTGGTTTGTTGCTGCTTGCCCAAACTTCATAAAGCTTTTAAGTAATAAAAAAAGGCATCACAGATCAATCAATTTTGTCAATACATCAATGACAAAATACCCTTTTTACATTGGTAGATTAAAATGTAATGGGATGTTTAATAGTAGGATTGGGAATAGTAGGAATAGGCTTGAAACTGTTATGATTTACTGCATTGCCCTCCTCCAACTTACTGGTGCGATGGTGTCTCGGACTGCCATATCAACGATGTCTTCTAAAACAATTGTGGCTGTGTTTGGGGTACCGCTCTGCAGCACGTGTAGCGCGGCAGGGCTGACACCCGCCAGCCGAGGACCACCGTGTATGAAAGAATGGCCGATCATCCGTCCTGCCATCACAAACATCTCATTTTGGACAGAAATTTTAGATGCTAAAGGGCAAAGATGATCAGGCTGGCCCTCAAACAGCATGACACCACATGAATTTCCTGAAGTGGAAACGAAAATCAAAGGCATACATGAGATCTCAAATTTACCCTTCAGCCCGGTAAAACCATGGCCGCACAGCAAAGATCCCATACACAGGAAGTTCTCAGAGACTGGATCAACAGGCGTCTATCAAATGCCTCTGTATACTATTGGAGAGAGCTACAGCCAATCAGACCATCAATAACACATTTCACATACAGTAGTGCTAGACAGTAAAAGAAAAAACGGTGATGAAACTGATGACTCAGCAACATGAAGAATTGCAAAATTCTTGAGGGGTTTCTTATTAATATTACATTACATTTCTGTTCAGAGCTTACCCACATCAACCTTGAAACCATGCTGCAGCTTACACATGGCCAAACTCAGGAAATGCCTGTTCACACCATCACCGATGGCCACATCTCCTAAAAACACGATTATCAGTGTTAGTAGGACAGCTGTTGAGAACACATATCAGACACACAGACTCAACGTTATCATTTAATTATGCATCATAATCACTGAACAAGGAAAATAATTTCGCTACAAATTGTAATTAATGCCACATCACAGTTACGTTATCGTACCCTGTATCTTTGCTTGAAATGGTCTAGCCCAATCTATATTTGGGGCTTTGTAAAAACTCATTATTTGGGCTTCTCTGTCCTCTTCATCTCATCGAAGGTCAATCTTTGCTTTAAGTGTAACTTCATCCTTTTTATTTTCTCAGACTGCAGCAACTGAGGTCTAGGTGTCTAGTGTAGAACAGTTTAGGTTTAGGATTAGGCTTAGGTTTATCTGTTTTGTGATGTATGGTTTTCTGTATACTGGTTTAATACTGTATCTCAGTTAGACATTTACTCAGTGCCTTTCAACTTCATCTCATGTCTACGATGCTGATCAATTTCATACTTTTGGTGTATTCAAGATCAGTTTTGATTAAATAAAGAGCAAATCAAAAAATTCAATGTGGTATTTTGTTGACACTTTCTCTAAGGCCCTCCCTCTTCTCTCTTACTCTCTCTCTCTCTATTTTTCTCTGCACCTGCTATTTATAGTTATTTTAGTTATTTATAGGTATTTATAGTTTTATGTAAATGTGACACTTCCTCTGCTTCTGCACTGTAGCATCAGATATACAGTGGATTAGGTGTATTTAAAGAAGTTTTAAACACATAAATGTAACACTTACTTTCTAACACACTACAAAAAAGATTATATAGCATATATTTAAAGTGGAGTGGGTAACTGATACAGCTGTGGTTTGGCTTCCAGATTTGTGTTTGGCTAAAACTAAAGTTGTGGCGAAATCTGTTACCAGCGCCACTCACATTGTACCATGTTGCTGAATTAAATTTCAGATTAACTTAATATAACCTCTAAAGGAATAAACCCACTAACCCACAACAGCTCACACTAATGAATACCAGCTGCTCGCTGATGTCGTTGGAAGTACATTATGTGTGATGCAGCAGTTTTTCTTTTTCATTTTCATGTGGTGATATCCTGGGTGGAATGTATTTATCTGTCCTTCACATTACAGTATACCAAAGTGAATATCTGACACTTTACATTTCTGCTCATAACCATGACTATTGACATGAATATTGACATCACTGCTTTTGATTGGCTGTTTCTTCTTTGAGCCTCCAGGTACATTCTAATCTAGTGATTTAGTGCCACCATGTGGTAAAACTACCACATGACATGTTACCAAGCTTCCTCTCTAAACTAGTGACATACACTACACAGTGAAGTACTGAAAGCTGAAAAGAAGTGGACCTGCAGACTACAAAGTGCTTGTAGATGGATGTGGTGGGAATGGAAAAGGCCCAGTCTGCTCTTCTCCTTGATGCCTCTCAGCCCACAGTCCTCTCAGGGCACACAGGATACACCTGCTGGCCTCTGCTCTCTACTTCTGACTCACTATGCAAATCCTGGAGCTCATCTGCACTGACAAACTATGATCATGAGACAGGAACACTGAGGGAATGGCTGCAGTTTGCAAAGTCACATCCATTCCCATTCATACCATACAACACAAAGTAATGTCTGTTATTATTTACTGACAGAAAAAATATTTACTCAATGAATAGCTCTGACTTACATGACTCATGACCCTCTCCTTGCACATGTGCATTCTGTCTCCATTACCTCTTTTACTTCTCCAGATCTGTTTGTATCAAACTAATAAAATATCTAACATCTGGATATGTGTTTGCCCAAAAAATATGATTAGATAGAATTCATGGTTGACTGATCCCCCATCCTCCCTCCCCTTCCCCAGCTGCTTGAGTCCTTATAGGAGGGTCCTGCAGTCTCTCCTCTCCTCACACTCCACCTCTGTTCATCTCTCTGCTGAATAGTAAGAGCCGTTCACACCACACACTGCCAACATGCTGGGGACACTCTGCACTCTCATCACTGCTCTGGCATGTAAGACACCACTGCAGGCTTTAGTGTCTATCTGCTGTATGGGAGAGTGGCCATATGGCTCTTACATGTCTGCTCTTGTTTTTTTCAGGTGTGACTGGTGTGACTGTAGTGACACAGAAGCCTCCTGTTCTCACAGTGAGGAAAGGAGAGACGGCCACTCTGCACTGCAACCTGGGGACTGTGACTGGCAGTGCTGCTCGGTGGTATAAACAGATTCCAGGAGAAACTCCACAGTTTGTGTTGTACTTTCACCATTCTAACAGTGCTCCCACATATGGATCTGGTTTCTCCTCCCCTAAATTTGATTCCAAACATTCCTCTCAGTCTGACTACAGTTTGATCATTAATACTGTAGAGGTGGGAGACTCTGCTGTGTATTACTGTCAGACATGGGTTGACTCTGCTAAAGAGCACGTATCACAGTGATTCAACCCATGACAAAAACCTCCTCACCGCTCAAACTCACTTCTGCTTTTAGACTGGAGCACACATACACTTATATGCTCAGTTCTACACCAGTCAACAAATTCCCTAAATCATACACAGAATATAAAATAACATTATTGGTGTTCTTGAACTAATAGTAAAATGTCATCATGATAAAGCAACACATACACTGATTTTGTCTGATGATAGTGAAAGAAGTGAAATTTCTTTAGTAAAATGAAATCCTTCTGAAGAGATATGCACATGTACAAGTTTTCAGTTGGCAATAGGATGAAGTCTGTGGAAGGAGATGCTACAAGTTGTCCATGGTTTCAGTTAAGCACCATAATAGTTCCAAAATATTGTCCCATATCATTACATGATAGTCAATCTATAGGTGGTTATCAAGAATTACGGCTGGACAGTGTAATAGCAGCCAGACATAGTGTTAAAGTTAAGGACTGAGATGGGTCATGGGGGTAACAATAAGGGTCCATTTTGACAGTGTCATTGTTAGGGGGAGTCAGTCACAAAGCCTGAGGGATGGAGAGTCGGGCCTGGCATGGGCCTGCCGTAGTATTGGTTGCAGTCCATTCAGGAGAGGAAGGTCACAGGAGTCCGCGGGAAGGAGGCAGGCAGACTCACATGTCATCATATCAAATGTGTCATTTGTCCATACATATATGTCTATACGTATGTATGTATATATGTATATACGTACAGAGAGAGCGGGAAAAAGAGAGAGAGAGAGTTGTATGGCATGATATTTTGGCACTTATTCATACAATGGCAGCTCTGATTCAATGTTTCATAACCCTGATGTATCTTTCCTTGAAGAATCCACAATGTCCACACAGCAATATGGAAAAGAGGAGTGTGCTCTCACCCTGGTAGATGGTCCTCAGTCCACCATTTCTCGTTGTTGTGTATTGTTTCTGTTCTGGAAGCGTTACAGCAGCAGCTTTTCTTTTTCATTTTCATGAGGTGATATCCTGGGTGGAATGTATTTATCTGTCCTTCACATTACTGTAAACCAAAGTGAATATCTGACACTTTACATGTCTGCTCATAAACATGACTCTTAGTTCTTTATTGACATCACTGCTTTTGATTGGCTGTTTCTTCTTTGAGCCTCCAGGTACATTCATCTAGTGATTTATGTTAATGTTACCAAGCTTCCTCTCTAAACTTGTGACATACACAACACAGTGAAGCACTGAAAGCTGAAAAGAAGTGGACCTGCAGACTACAAAGTGCTTGTAGGTGGATGTGGTGGGAATGGAAAAGGCCCAGTCTGCTCTTCTCCTTGATGCCTCTCAGCCCACAGTCCTCTCAGGGCACACAGGATACACCTGCTGGCCTCTGCTCTCTACTTCTGACTCACTATGCAAATCCTGGAGCTTCTCTGCACTGACGAACTATGATCATGAGACAGGAACACTGAGGGAATGGCTGCAGTTTGCAGAGTCACATCCATCCCCATTCATACCATACAACACAAAGTAATGTCTGTATTTACTGACAGAAAAAATATTTACTCAATGAATAGCTCTGACTTACATGACTCATGACCCTCTCATTGCACATGTGCATTCTGTCTCCATTACCTCTTTTACTTCTCCAGATCTGTTTGTATCAAACTAATAAAATATCCAACAATTGGATGTGTGTTTGCCCGAAAAATATGATTAGATAGAATTCATGGTTGACTGATCCCCCATCCTCCCTCCCCTTTCCCAGCTGCTTGAGTCCTTATAGGAGGGTCCTGCATTCTCTCCTCTCCTCACACTCCACCTCTGCTCATCTCTCTGCTGGACAGTAAGAGCCGTTCACACCACACACTGCCAACATGCTGGGGACACTCTACACTCTCATCACTGCTCTGGCATGTAAGACACCACTGCAGGCTTCAGTGTCTATCTTCTGTATGGGAGAGTGGCCATATGGCTCTTACATGTCTGCTCTTGTTCTTTTCAGGTGTGACTGGTGTGACTGTAGTGACACAGAAGCCTCCTGTTCTCACAGTGAGGAAAGGAGAGACGGCCACTCTGCACTGCAACCTGGGGACTGTGATTGGCAGTGCTGCTCGGTGGTATAAACAGATTCCAGGAGAAACTCCACAGTTTGTGTTGTACTTTCACCATTCTAACAGTGCTCCCACATATGGATCTGGTTTCTCCTCCCCTAAATTTGATTCCAAACATTCCTCTCAGTCTGACTACAGTTTGATCATTGATACTGTAGAGGTGGGAGACTCTGCTGAGTATTACTGTAAGACATGGGATAGCTCTGCTAAAGAGTACGTATCACAGTGATTCAGCCCATGACAAAAACATCCTCACCACTCAAACTCACTTCTGTTTTTAGACTTGAGCACACATACAGTTATATGCTCAGTTCTACACCAGTCAACAAATTCCCTAAATCATACACAGAATATAAAAAATTATTAATGGCATGCTAGAACTAATAGTTAAATGTCATCATGATAAAGCAACACATACACTGATTTTGTCTGATGACAGTGAAAGAAGTGAAATTTCTTAATTGAAATCAAATCCGTCCAAAGAGATGTGCACATGTAACACAAGTTTTTTTCAGTTGGAAAAAGGATGAAGTCTCTGGAAGGAGATGCAACAGTCTTTTCAGTGTTGTTACATCCAACACATTCTTTTCTTTCTGACCATATAGCCAACCAATTTATAATAGTGTCAGTGAAACCAACGGTGACAATACAATTGGTGAACAACTTAAAAAGTAGAAGAAATAGACCAGCATAATACTAGACAGTTTTTTTGAATGTGATTAGAATCTTTAGGGCAACTATCCTCTCTTTACAAGTGTAAGTTATGTTTATTTCTGATCACCAGTTACTTATTTAGACATCATTTACACCCAAGGAAACACAGTATTATACACGTGTTTGATGGTTCAAAATATATGAAATGGTTGGTGGACTCTCCATTCTGTAATTCTGGGAACAACACCTATGCCAGCTGCCCTTAAATTTTGAATCTTTTGAATATCTATGAAGAAAACATTGTGTAAGACATGACAGGTTCCTTCTGGATAAATAATTGACCTCTATCTATCTATCTATCTGTCTATCTATCTATCTATCTATCTATCTATCTATCTATCTATCTATCTATCTATCTATCTATCTATCTATCTATTTATCTAGTTGTGTTGTGTAAATGATTGGCTGATCCCCCATCCTCCCTCCCTTTCCCCAGCTGCTTGAGTCCTTATAGGAGGGTCCTGCAGTCTCTCCTCTCCTCACACTCCACCTCTGCTCATCTTTCTGCTGGACAGTAAGAGCCGTTCACACCACACACTGCCAACATGCTGGGGACACTCTGCACTCTCATCACTGCTCTGGCATGTAAGACACCACTACAGGCTTTAGTGTCTATCTGCAGTATAGGAGAATGGCCATATGGCTCTTACATGTCTGCTCTTGTTCTTTTCAGGTGTGACTGGTGTGACTGTAGTGACACAGAAGCCTCCTGTTCTCACAGTGAGGAAAGGAGAGACGGCCACTCTGCACTGCAACCTGGGGACTGTGATTGACAGTGCTGCTTGGTGGTATAAACAGATTCCAGGAGAATCTCCTCAGTACATGCTGAGATTTTATCATGGATCGAGTTCTGTCAGATATGGATCAGGTTTCTCTTCCCCTAAATTTGATTCCAAACATTCCTCTCAGTCTGACTACAGTTTGATCATTAATACTGTAGAGGTGGGAGACTCTGCTGTGTATTACTGTCAGACATGGGATAGCTCTGCTAAAGAGGACGTATCACAGTGATTCAGCCCATGACAAAAACCTCCTCACCGCTCAAACTCAGTTCTGCTTTTCGACTGGAGCACACATACACTTACATGCTTAGTTCTACACCAGTCAACAAATTCCCTAAATCATACACAGAATATAAAAACATTATTAATGGCATGCTAGAACTAATAGTAAAATGTCATCATGATAAAGCAACACATACACTGATTTTGTCTGATGACAGTAAAAGAAGTGAAATTTCTTAAATGAAATCAAATCCTTCCAAAGAGATGTGCACATGTAACACAAGTTTTTTTCAGTTGGAAAAAGGATGAAGTCTCTGGAAGGAGATGCAACAGTCTTTTCAGTGTTGTTACATCCAGCACATTCTTTTCTTTCTGACCATATAGCCAACCAATTTACAATAGTGTCAGTGAACCAATGGTGACAACACAATTGGTGAACAACTTAAAACGTACAAGAAATAGACCAGCATAGTACTAGACAGTTTTTTTGAATGTGATTAGAATCTTTAGGGCAACTACCCTCTCATTGCAAGTGTAAGTTATGTTTCTTTCTGATCACCAGTTACTTATTTAGACATCATTTACCCCCTAGGAAACACAGTGTTATACATGTGTTTGATGGTTCAAAATATATTAAATGGTTGGTGGACTCTCCATTCTGTAATTCTGGCAACAACACCTATGCCAGCTGCCCTTAAATTTTGAATCTTTTGAATATCTATGAAGAAAATATTATGTAAGACATGACAGGTAATTTCCTTCTGGATAAATAATTTATCTCTATCTATCTATCTATCTATTTGGTTGTGTTGTGTAAATGATTGGCTGATCCCCCATCCTCCCTCCCCTTCCCCAGCTGCTTGAGTCCTTATAGGAGGGCCTGCAGTCTCTCCTCTCCTCACACTCCACCTCTGCTCATCTCTCTGCTGGACAGTAAGAGCCGTTCACACCACACACTGCCAACATGCTGGGGACACTCTGCACTCTCATCACTGCTCTGACATGTAAGACACCACTGCAGGCTTTAGTGTCTATCTGCTGTATGGGAGAGTGGCCATATGGCTCTTACATGTCTGCTCTTGTTCTTTTCAGGTGTGACTGGTGTGACTGTAGTGACACAGAAGCCTCCTGTTCTCACAGTGAGGAAAGGAGAGACGGCAACTCTGCACTGCAACCTGGGAATTGACGCTTATGTTTATTGGTACAAACAGATTCCAGGAGAAGCTCCACAGTTTGTGTTGTACTTTTACCGTACTGATAGTGCTCCCTCATATGGATCTGGTTTCACCTCCTCTAAATTCAATTCAAAGTCTTCATCCAGTACTGAGTACAGTTTGATCATTAATACTGTAGAGGTGGGAGACTCTGCTGTGTATTACTGTAAGATATGGGAAAGCAGTGTTGCTGTATCACAATGATTCAGCCCATGACAAAAACCTCCTTACTATTTAGACTCACTTCTGCTTTTAGTCAGCAGCACATGAGGGACTCCTTTACTTCTCAGTTATGCACAATGATAATGACATGTCAAATAAAATGTAGAGTATTGTGACACTCCCCTTATTTCCATACCATTTGCAACTAAGAAAAAAAAAATCTTTTGCTCGTTTCCTAAGCTAATGTAAGCTTTGTAGCAGTGAACCTACAGTGATAAACAGTATTACAGCGTCATAATCATATAAATTATAAAGTTTTACTAATAAAGAGCTTTGTGAAATAAACTGCCAGTACCCATTTCATTTTCCTTATGATTAAACATGTTACATCAGTATGAGTAAAAACTCAACTACAATATATTAGTAGACAATATCGCATAAAATAGTTCACAGTCGGAAGGCACAGTTAGTGATTGGCTGATTACCAATCCACCCTCCCCTTTCCCAGCTGCTTGAGTCCTTATAGGAGGGTCCTGCATTCTCTCCTCTCCCCTATAAACAGATTCCATGAGAAACTCCACAGTTTGTGCTGTACTTTTACCATCCTAACAGTGCTCCCACATATGGATCTGATTTCTCCTCCCCTAAATTTAATGCAAAGCATTCCTCTCAGTCTGACTACAGTTTGATCATTAATACTGTAGAGGTGGGAGACTCTGCTGTGTATTACTGTAAGACATGGGATAGCTCTGCTAGTGAGTACGTATCACAGTGATTCAGCCCATGACAAAAACCTCCTCACCGCTCAAACTCACTTCTGCTTTTAGACTTCAGCACACAAACACTTACATGCTTAGTTCTACACCAGTCAATAAATTCCCTAAATCATACACAGAATATAAAAAATTATTAATGGCATGCTAGAACCAATAGTAAAATGTCATCATGATAAAGCAACACATACACTGATTTTGTCTGATGACAGTGAAAGAAGTGATTTCTTAATTGAAATCAAATCCGTCCAAAGAGATGTGCACATGTAACACAAGTTTTTTTCAGTTGGAAAAAGGATGAAGTCTCTGGAAGGAGATGCAACAGTCTTTTCAGTGTTGTTACATCCAGCACATTCTTTTCTTTCTGACCATATAGCCAACCAATTTATAATAGTGTCAGTGAAACCAACGGTGACAATACAATTGGTGAACAACTTAAAAAGTAGAAGAAATAGACCAGCATAATACTAGACAGGTTTTTTTAATGTGATTAGAACCTTTAGGGCAACTATCCTCTCTTTACAAGTGTAAGTTATGTTTTTTTATGATCACCAGTTACTTATTTAGACATCATTTACACCCAAGGAAACACAGTATTATACACGTGGCCTTAAATTTTGAATCTTTTGAATATCTATGAAGAAAACATTGTGTAAGACATGACAGGTTCCTTCTGGATAAATAATTTATCTCTATCTATCTATCTATCTATCTATCTATCTATCTATCTATCTAGTTGTGTTGTGTAAATGATTGGCTGATCCTCCATCCTCCCTCCCCTTCCCCAGCTGCTTGAGTCCTTATAGGAGGGTCCTGCAGTCTCTCCTCTCCTCACACTCCACCTCTGTTCATCTCTCTGCTGGACAGTAAGAGCCGTTCACACCACACACTGCCAACATGCTGGGGACACTCTGCACTCTGATCACTGCTCTGGCATGTAAGGCACCACTACAGGCTTTAGTGTCTATCTGCAGTATGGGAGAGTGGCCATATGGCTCTTACATGTCTGCTCTTGTTCTTTTCAGGTGTGACTGGTGTGACTGTAGTGACACAGAAGCCTCCTGTTCTCACAGTGAGGAAAGGAGAGACGGCCACTCTGCACTGCAACCTGGGAACAGTCACTGAAAGTTCTGCTCGTTGGTATAAACTGGTTCCAGGAGAAACACCACAGTATATTTTACAATATCATCGATCTTGGTGGAATGTGAAATATTTTGCTGGTTTCTCTTCA
The DNA here is from genome assembly GCA_015244755.2 of Tenualosa ilisha. NCBI lineage: Eukaryota > Metazoa > Chordata > Actinopteri > Clupeiformes > Clupeidae > Tenualosa > Tenualosa ilisha. The sequence continues at coordinate 4,269 of PYXC01002483.1, read as the reverse complement.
TCAAAGTTTTCCTCAGATTCCACCTCAAATTCTGACTACACTTTCACCATTTACAATGTCGAGGTGGGAGACTCTGCTGTGTATTTCTGTAAGACATGGGATAGCTCTGCTAAAGAGCTCGTATCACAGTGATTCAGCCCATGACAAAAACCTCCTCACTGCTCACACTCACTTCTGCTTTTAGATAACAGTACAGAAGTGAAGCCATAATCTCTTAGTTATGCACAGTTAAGTGTCTTTGCTCTAAGTGGATGGAGAATATGATATCTAAAAGATGTGAATATTTCATCGACCTATAAAGACAATGGTGATAAAGAAAGATAACAGTTAATATAGTTTCATAAATTTTTTCACTAGTTCTTCAAGAGTGCAATGGAAGAAGGCCCTCGTTGCAATTAACAAAGACAGATGTCAAATAAAATGTGGACGTGCGCTGAGTGTCATTGCCCTAATTTTCCACACCCGGATGACATGAATGAGGACTTCCATTGAACTTAAAACTGTCTTTGACTTGTTTACCCACTACTGCAGACACTGTAGCACTGAACTGAAACACATTTGCAAAGAATGTGGCAAATTGATAATGAAGCTACAGTGTATGCAAACGAAAACTGTATTTCCAAATGCAGACTTCAAATAAAATAGTTCTGCCTCGCTGGTCACTGGTAAGCTATACCTTCACTTTTCTTATGTAAGTTAAGTTTTTTTTTCTAATTTCCTGTCTAATTGCCTCTGCAGATTTATATGGGTTCAAAGAACAACTTAGGTTTAGATTTAGATTAAATGTTTATATTCAGACTCATCACTTCAATATATCATCATCTCACCGACAGGCACAATTAGGGATTGTCTCATCTTAGTAGGTCCCTCCCCTTCCCCAGCTGCTTGTGTCCTTATAGGAGGGTCCTGCAGTCTCTCCTCTCCTCACACTCCACCTCTGCTCATCTCTCTGCTGGACAGTAAGAGACGTTCACACCACACACTGCCAACATGCTGGGGACACTCTGCACTCTCATTACTGCTCTGGCATGTAAGTTATCTTTTATACTAGAACAACTATCACAATATCTTATAGATCAATCGCAAAAATCAAGAGCAAATATTCACATTAATATCATGCATTCTTCTCCACAGATATTAGCGGTCAGAAAGTAGTTACACAGACACCATCATCACTTTCTGTGAGAAAGAGTGAGAAAGCCACTTTGAACTGCAATATTGCCAAAGATGAGAGCCGGTATGTTTCTTGGTACAAACAGATTCCACTTGAAGCTCCCCAATTTGTGTTAAGGTTCTATCACTCTCACAGTTCTCCAAATGCATATGGAACTGGTTTCTCATCTGACCAAATCACATCTAAAGCCTCATCAAGCATAGACTATCAGTTACTCATCAGTAATGTAGAGGTGGGAGACTCTGCCACATATTACTGTGCTACCTGGGACAACACTGCTAGTGCGTGGGTGTCACAGTGATTTCCTCCATGACAAATACCTGTTCAATGAATTCACGGTTGCTATCCACCACAGTGTTTCAAGGTCAATATGGTCTAACGCAGTTCTGCCAATGGCTTGCAACAACATACGTACAGCTTTTGGAGCTCATTTGTGTGATCACGACTCTATTTTAATGTTTCATTACCTTGATGCATCTGTTCTTGAAGATTCCATCATGATGTCCATGCTTAATAGTTGTATGGAAAGAGTGTGCTCTCACCCTGGACAGATGGAGCAATCTTCACCATTTCATGAATTATTTCTGTTCTGGAAGCTCTACAATATGTCATTATGACTGGTAATCCCAACCCTGGAAGGAGTGTTGTGATATTGAGGAAGAGGAGAAAGTGAAGGTCTGAGGAGAGGAGGGTGTTTCAGTTCCACCTCTCAGTTCAGAAACTGAGGAGGTTTTTGTACGGGGGAAGATATGAGATGAATCACTGTGGTATTCGGACAAGGAACCAAGCTGATTGTCACTGGTAAGTACACTTTCCATTTCAAAACCACTGCGCTGTCTGCATGTTTGAATTGCTGTTTCCATGTTTGGTATATTTGAAACTGTTCACTTTCATTTCAAGCTATTTTGGAATAATAATGTGTGGCACTGCAAAATGGCTTTCATCAAAACTTATCGAACAGCTTCAAGACACATGTAACATTGTCTTTAGTACTTCAGAAATTCAGCAAATTCAAAAACATCTATTGCACAATATTCCTGCTTTAGTATTTATGAAAATGATCATTTAAATGTAGTCTATTATTTATTTGATAATTTCATGTCTAAATGTGTTACCTTGTTATGATTATTGTGTTGTAATTACATTGTTAACCCTTTATTTAATAAAGAATTAAAAATCGACAGAAGTTTAATTAGCAATGTCAGGTATCTGAAGTTAACTTATGAGTGATTGATGTTTTTAATGATCATTATATTGATAATGTCAATTGCCAAAGGTGATTGATGAAAAGGTATTTCCAGTATCTGAAGGATTTTGTTGTGACAAATACTGAATCATGACTTCTAAGTTCATTTGGAAAAAGTGAACAAATCAATAACCCTAAATGACTGTTCTTTCCATCAGCTCCTCTAGTTATCTTTTTGTGTGTGGAAGACGCTTAGTTATTTTACCACTGCTGCTGAAGTGTGCTGTGTGTATTGTACTATCATTTACAAAATATTGTTATTGCTATTCATTTTCAAAATAGCCGGCTCTAAATGTTGTGTCCATTATAATTAACATTATCTTCTATAGATGAAAGTGCTTTGTGAATTTAGGGATTAATCATGGACATGGATTGATATGCTTTTATGATTGAATGTATTTGACTAAAATTCATGCCTCCAACAATTAACATACTTTACTGGATTATTAACTGATTGTGCGTAGTAGCATGATCTATAATCATGTTGAGTATGTTAAGGTAAATCACTCATTAAGATAAATACTGTTGCACTGCTACCAAAAAAGTTATTATTGTTATTAAATACTAATGTTGACATTTGGTAAACATTTATCTCATTTGTGTGATATAAATTTAGTGTGCAACATGCAACATGTTTTTTCCTCCTTGTGGACTTCCATCAGCTCTTCTGGTTATCCTGTGCTTTGTGTGTTTCAGACTCAACGCTGCCTGCGCCGTCTCTGACTCTCTTCCCTCCGTCCAGCGTGGAGCTGCAGGCAGACAGAGTCTCTGTAGTGTGTGTGGCAGAGGACCTGTCCAGTGGCTTGGCTGAAGTCAGTTGGACACTCAGTGGGAACCCGGTCAGCAGTGGCATCATCAGCACAAGCTCCCCTCAGCAACAGCCCAACAAGAAGTTCCGGCTCAGCAGCCTTCTGACCATCCAGACGTCCGACTGGACCAGTGACAAAGACGTGTCCTGTCAGGTGGCCAGTGCCGGCTCTACAGCCACCAAGACCATCAAAGAAGTCAGATGCAGCAACTGAGGTCTAGGTGTCTAGTCTAGAAACAGTTTAGGTTTAGGATTAGGCTTAGGTTTATCTGTTTTGTGTTGTATGGTTTCTGTATACTAGTTTAATACCGTATCTCAGTTAGACATTTATTCAGTGTCTTTAAACTTCATCTCATGTCTACGATGCTGATCAATTTCATACTTTTTGGTGTATTCAAGATCATTTTTGATTCAATAAAGAGCAAATCAAAAAATTCAATGTGGTATTTTGTTGACACTTTCTCTAAGGCCCTCCCCCTTCTCTCTTACTCTTATTCTTTCTCTCTATTTTTCTCTGCACCTGCTATGTTGTTTCAGGTATTTATAGTTTTATGTAAATGTGACGCTTCCTCTGCTTCTGCACTGTAGCATCAGATATACAGTGGATTAGTTGTATTGAAAGAAGTTTTAAACACATAAATGTAACACTTACTTTCTAACACACTACAAAAAAGACTATATAGCATATAAATTTGTTATATAGCGCAACTTAAAGTTGAGTGAGTAACAGATACAGCTGTGGTTGGAAATACATTATGTGTGATGCAGCAGTTTTTCTTTTCATTTTCATGTGGTGATGTCCTGGGTGGAATGTATTTATCTGTCCTTCACATTACAGTATACCAAAGTGAATATCTGACACTTTACATGTCTGCTCATAAACATGACTCTGTTAGTTCTTGATTGACATCACTGCTTTTGATTGGCTGTTTCGTCTTTTTTGAGCCTCCAGGTACATTCTACTCTAGTGATGTAGTGCCACCATGTGGTAGAACTACCACATGACATGTTACCAAGCTTCCTCTCTAAACTAGTGACATA
>PYXC01002482.1:0-36799 GCA_015244755.2 Tenualosa ilisha | reverse complement strand
CAAATGCTATCAAAAACTATATAAAGTGCTCTGTTGGCAAACATTCTTTTAAATACTCTCTGTACACCAACAATGTTCTCAATGTTTGAGTTCATGTGTAGGGACTCTGACAATGCTACAACCAAAGTGACATGCTATATCTAGCCTTTTTAGTATTTTAAAAAATAGTGATTTGGCTGTGGCTGGCCAAGTGGCACGATCACTGAAAGCCATTTGCCTTGGCGGTCAAACTTTAAAACCCAGCTACCAATGTAACTCAGCTTTTACATGAAAGTTTGACTTGAGCGTATGCTGAGAAAGACCTTTAACTGCCTCAAAGTTTGACTTGAGCATATGCTGAAAAAGACCCTTAATTGCCTCAGATCAGGTGTTACATTTGAAGTCAGTCATCATTTATCCCATGAATATAGAATTCCAAAATCTTGTTTTTTCTTTGAATAAATCATAAATTTGTGAGGAAATGTCACTTTGCAACGATAATGTCAGCAAACATTTACAGAAATGTACACGCATCTTCATGAAGGTTGGACGCTCTCTTTATGTATTTTATAAACTGCCATCATATTTACTGTCAGCTATCAGTGTTAAAATAGTGACCATAGATCATTTAACCTAATGAACCAAAATATATGGCTCTGTGCTATGTCTGAATTTTGGGTATAAAGGAATAAAGTTAAATAAAATTAAATAAAATGAATTTTGTCTCTGATGCTCTGTTTTTGTTTTATATTTTTGATTATTTTGTATACAAATGTAGTGTATTTCTTAATGATTTGCTGTTAATCTTAAAATCTCAGACCAATCCATTCGTGAACCTGAACTGTCTGTCTACATCACCACAAAATCCCAACAAGGGAGAATACCTTTCTGTGCCATGCAAGGACATGTTCCCTGATGTGATCAGATTCCACTGGAAGGTACGTAAAGATGGTAACTGGGTGGATGTGCAGAAGAGCGATTGTGAGGTGCTAGAATCAAGCTTCTCAGATAAGACAAGGACCAGTATGATGATAATTGACAAGAAGAGGGCTGAGGCAACCGTTATGCCTGTTTCTACACACATATGCCCAACAGTAATGGAAAAGAGAAACCTCTGGAGCTAAAGAAAGGTACGACTCTGTTGTTCTTTGTAGAATTTATGGTGTATTTAAATAATGAAATAATCTTCATGAAACTTATGCCTGCTGTCATTTCTAAACAGCATTGTATAGACTAACAGGCTTCTTTCATAACATAAAATCATGCTTGTAACATTTACATGTAATTATATTTAATTGTATATTAATTATGTTATATTATATTAATTATGATTGTATTCTAAAAATATAACAACAACAATAATAAAATAATAATAATATAATAGCATATGCCTTTGAGTGTGATGTGTATTGTCCCACTATATTTTGAATAATTGTCTCCTTTAAATGTTTGCATTTGTGCTTTCACAGAGTACTCTGGAGCTGCACACAGCTTATATCTGGCAACATGGATGTATACTCTTATGATTTTAAGAGTGTTGTGTACTTCAGTGCTGTCTTCTACTTCATGTGCAGAAAGAATGAGGGAAGCAAGCACTCCCACAACAGTAAAGCCATGTCTGTGGAGCGTAGTGGTTTGCTTATTCTTCACTGACAGCATGGTTTAAATGCAATCAAAAGCCATTGTTATATGCCGCCTTTTACAAAATAATGTCTTTAAAATATTTACTCCTCATTTTCGTTCATAATTCATGGTTTTGATTGTTTTGTTATGTTTTGATGTGCACACACTGCAACTAAACTGATTTTGTCATATGGTATTCTATGACTGTATTATTTTTTTACGTTTCAGCTGGTTTTACCCTAGTTTTTAAAAACATGTAAGAAACTGCTGTGCTATTGTATTGCAAAGACAAATAGTGAGTAGACTATAAGTTTACATGAAGTGGTTTACAAATTAGCATATGTGAAATTATTTTACCACCTGAGTAATATAATAACAATAATGTAATGTAAATGTAAATACTTACCTAGACATTGTCTACTTTTGTAGGGGTACAACCCTTGTTTATCAGAAAGCTTAATAAGCAACATATATCTAGGCTAATAGGGGTCGTCTATGGGCTGAAAATGTTGGAAATAGCCTATATCTGACTTGCAGCATTGTCTGTAAAACAACTTAAGAAATTGTGAAATTCAATATTATTATCAGGAATCAGTTCATATGCAAGCATCTACAGCACATATAATGACAGACCTTTTTGAATAATTCAAGGGAACAGGGAGGCAAACAATAAATTAGCTCACGGTTCACCATTTTAATTGAGTATACTTCACATTCGGTTCATTTAATGTTGTCTTTGATTGAAAGCATGTTAATACTTGCTTTTGCAGCATGTTTTACATGTTTTGTCCCCACTGGAGCCTTTTGCACACAAAATGTGTTTAGGCCTGTTAACTGATTTAAAAATGTAGACTCAGAGTTGAGTGCAGCATCACAGCAATCAAAAAACACTGCAACAAAGAGGCTACAGTATAGTTCAAGGTAAATAGCTTACGTAACATTAGTCAAGAGCACTTTGATTACAGTACAAAATAATGCATGACGAGCTAATAATGAACAGAACAAGTGTGTAAATAAACATAAATATATGTATGTGTGTTTATATATATATATATATGTAATAGCTTTTGGCTTTTGAAACTGCTTCTGTGCTCTGGTTGGAAAATGTGGTCAATATGCATATAACAATAAGCCAACTCTTACTGGAAAAAACTGCTGCAGTTTAACCACAATTGATTGCCTGCATGCTGCTGACAAGACAGAAGTTGCTCGCTGTTAGGCCACCTTGCATCTGCAGGATTACTTGTGGGGAAGGTGATAAACAGAGCAACCCACAAATACAAAACATGAAAGCCTGATTTGACTTGAACTCAAAATGAATAACTGACAACAGCTGAAAACTTGGAAACACATCTATCATTTTAATATCAGTTTGTCTCCTCTCAGCCATCCACTGAGCAGACACCTGCATTCCCATGTTAATGGTTATTGTATTCACAGCCACATAGACATTTAAGGACTACTTGACAAAGAATGTAGAACAAACCACATGATTCCTTGTCTTTAACAAATTCCAGACTTAACTGACCTAATATACACCGGTTCAAGAGAGTTTGATGCTAGTTGTTCCCACAGGCTTCTGTTTTGGGCATTGTTTTGAATTTACCATTGAAAGGGTCTGTATAACTGGTGTGAACATGAGCCCTCGTGCAAGTGTAGCTACAAGGGGAGTAGTGGGGCTCTGGGACAGATATGAGCAAAATAAAAGTTTAAAGATGTGGGGCCTATAACCCTGGCAGAGAATGATGCCAGATGTCATTAAACAGCACTCAGTATGTGGTAGCATCATTTCAAAGTTTATTTATTTATTTATGAATGACGACAGGAAACCATAAGAGACAGCTCAGCTTCAGGGGATTTTCAGACACCAGTAAAATGTGAGCAGCATGTATTTACCTCGCATGGTGGTCAGATAGAGTCTGCAACAGCTGCAGTGAATATATCCTGGGTTGTATGTGCAGTGTACTACATCGATGACTGTGACAGAGCATAGATTGCATTGATCCTTAATCTCTGGCACAGTCATACACAGCTGTGTCTTCACCCTGTAGATTCTGGCCCTGTAGAGTCACTGTGAACTTGTTTTTCAGTTTATCACGGTGGTGCTCCTTGCTGTCATAATCAATGGTATCGATCCACTCCAGGCCTTTTCCTGTTGTCTGCCAAATTCAAATTGTTCTAAAATAGCTGCTCAAGGTGATTGACATCCCAGATACTTGGCATGTAATCTTTAGCGTTTCTCCTACACTGAGCTTGGCTGGGTATGCTCAATGCCATCCCTCACTTAAAATGAAAGAATTGCAGATATAGAACAAACAGCACCACATCATGTAAATGGATATGTCAAACAGCAAAGCTATCCATGTACAAGAACTCACCAAGAAGAAATGGGAGCAGATACCATGACAGCAACACAGGAAACATGGTCTGCAGTATTAGTATACCCTTTTGCTCTTTTTAACTCCCACACTGTCTCATCAAATGCATCCATCCAACAAATAAAGAACAGGAAGGAGGTATTTTGTACATAGATTTTTTTTTTCATTTTCATTATTAACATGTTTCATTCATTCATTCATTCATTCATTCATTCATTCATTCTAATTAATAATTCCTGTGACATTGTCCATCCAAGTTCGCGTCCCACATCTAGAAAAAAATATTATTATTCTATTTTCATAGAGAGTGTTACCATTATTTTTATGCCTTTGTGCAAAAAGCAAATGAATTCTGAGTGACCGCTTAGCAAAAACCTGTGGATTAATGATTGATGGTTTGGGGACCCAGGGATGTGACAGAGTGTTATAGTACTGACTATGTCAATTCATCATCATATTGATCTGCTTGTCATAAGAACTGCTGATAAAATGGCATATGTTTAGAATGTTAGAGGTCCTATGAATTGTGAGGGTTTGTTTGTGTTCATCTGAACATAACAAAATAATGAAACAATACTCTGCTTACTAAAGTTATGGGGCATTTTGTTTAAATGTGAAAATTTCACAGCCATGATGCTGGAGATGCCCATATGTATTTAATATAGGCCCATGTACAGTAGCCTACATCTATCTATCTATCTATAGGCCATCTTTAGGCCATCCTACACTGCCCCCTAGCAATCCTCTGCTCTCAGACCAGACAGTTTCATGTATGCCATGCTGCTGGGATTGTCTCTGGTTATTTCTATGCGTCCCTCAACAGTTTGAGCATAGACTGTTTTACTTGCATCATTCCAAATAACACCCATCCACTCCAGTGTCTTTCCTGGTGCCTGTCTGATCCAGTGCATGCCATAGCTTCCAAAATTAAAGCCTGATCCTCTACAGGAGAGACTGAGAGTTTCACCAGGCTTCTTCAGCACTGCACTGGAGGGAATGGACTCCAGGCTTTGGCATTTAACCCCTGAAAAACAAAAACAAGTAGTAAATGATCAGAGCACAGTATCAAATCCAAAAAGTGATTTACCATTCATGTACACTCACATGCTATGCTGCTGAGCAGCAGTATCAGTGAGAAGGAGTCCTTCATTCTGTGGGTGTTGATGTGAACTCAGCTGCAGCTCACAGTTCTGTAGCTCCATATATGATGTGGATGGACACCCAGCACTGAGTTTGCATAATCATGGTGGCCAGCATGGGACATAATGTCATTTATATATATTTTTGTGACGAAAACTCTCTGACGATTTAATGTGAATCTGGAACCATAAGGGCACTGTGATCGCTTCACAATTTTAAATGCATGTGCTTTTTATATCAGAGAAAGTGGCTGTTATAAGGTTTCAGAAAAGTGGTATGGAGATGCCCCTTCCATCCCTATTATTCACTTTGCCCTTCTATGTGTGTGTGTGTGTGTGTGTGTGTGTGTGTGTGCGTGTGTGTAAATACATATTTATAAATGCTTTGTACATTTTATGTTCACATTTTATATTTGGATTATTGCACTTTATTAGCTCATGTGGTAAACATGGAAGTGTTTTTGTTTTTGTACAGCCGGACCTCTGTTTTCCCTCTGAGCACAGTAATACACAACAGTATCTTCAGTCTTCAGGCTGCTCATCTGTAAATAGCAAAAAATCTAAAATGCAGAGTGTATTACAAAAGACTGATGGATTTCTGTCCTCTCCTCATCCTTAATCAGAAACTCACATATAATTGCTAATAGCAGAAGGAAGGATGCAAGAATGTGAACGTGTGTGTAGGTGGTTTGCATAAAGTTAGCCACCCCCATTGGACATACTCGCAAAAGAGAATCATTGTTCACTTTGGTTCATATTTAAAAAAGTCAACCTTTAGTACTGTGAACAACAGAGCAAGATGATTAGTTTGCCATGACTACACATATAAAAGTGGTAAATAGTCTATATAGAGCTTGTTTGTTTATGCAAAATATATATCCAAAATAATTCTGTTTTAAATTTGTGACAACATAATCATCTTGTATAACCTGGTTTTATTAGCCATTTCACACGCAATTAAAAAACACGTGCAGGAATTATAACCCTGTATTCATAATATTATGAACGAAATGTATGTTATTTGGAAGAAAGATGATGTGTGACTGACTTTAGCCCACTAAGTGCATTAGAGTATTGCTCTATACAGTGGATCCCCATTCCCCCCTTGGCCCCCTATGAAATGGCGCGGGTGCCATTGGGGGTATAGTTCTTTTCATTTTCTTTTGATTACTAATTTGTTAATAGGTTTGTGTTACATCAGCATTTTACATGTTGCATCAAGTGTTCAAGGTTTTGGTACAGCCTCATAGCTTGTTCTGCCATGGTGACTCTCGGACACAGTAATACACAGCTGAGTCTTCAGGCTGCATGTTTTGCCCTTGCAGGGTTATTGTGTTACTGGAGGTGTCTCTGGAGACACTGAACTTGTTTTTCAAGGAGTCTTTATGTGCTGTGCCTCCAGAAAACAAGATTTCATTGATCCACTCCAGAGCTTTACCTGATCGCTGTTGAACCCAAGCTGTGCCAGAGTCAGTAACTGAATATGAGACCTTACAGTTGATGGTCAAGCTTTGACCAGGCTGGATATTCAGAGAAGCTGGCTGATTGAGCTCTTCCATGTGGACATCTGCAAAAAAATAAAAGACAAAACACATATGAAGCCCTTAATGAAACCATTTACGATTTAGTCTCACACCTCACAGCTCTTGATGAAACCTGTCAAAGTTAAACTTCAGTGTCCGTGTTGCTTTCCTCACTCAGTCACACTTACAGCAGGCAGCTACTAGCAGCAGCAGCAGCAGAGCTGGAGATGATTGGGTCATGGTGTGTGTTAGAGACGGCTCATGGGCTCTGTTTATTTATAGGGGTTACTGACACTCCTAACAGTTGGGTTGAGTGTGCTGTTACTTTGCATAAGGAGATGATGCATGTTTATGAACCAAAGGAGAATGGAGTCAAAAGAAGTGCAGTCAAAAGCATGTCAATTTGATGCCATTTATAGGAGAGTTTTTCAATTGGTATTAACTTTTTATTTATATTTTTTAAGACTTATATATTTAGTGAGATATATTTAGTGAGTTTTTCTTCTGGCAAACGTGCCAGTGAATTACAATACAATACAACCATAAATTGCAATATAAACAGTTTATATATTATATATTGAATGTTCATGTGACGTGTATCATCAAATTTGATCTTAACTTGCTTCTAAGAAAGCCTGCACTGCCCCCTTCTGGAAAGAAAACTCCTGCTGATGTAGTCTTATTCCTTGCCGAGTCAACATGCTTTTCTAACAGCTCAATAGAACATAATTGTAAATATGCCACTATTCACTAACCCTGCCCTAAGCCCTAAAGAATTCAAATTGCTTGTACATGTTTGTGTTTGACTACAGCTACATCACTCATGTGTTTATCCCAACACTGCTTGCTTGTACATGTTTGTGTTTGACTACAGCTACATCACTTATGTGTTATACCCAATCCACTCCAGTGCTTTGGCTGGAGGGTGTTGGATCCAGCCTGTTGCCCACATGCTAACTGCAGTGACACAAGAAGATTTCATTTGTATACCTAGCATTCTTTTCAGGTAAAATTGTAACCCTGGCATGAAAAAAAAAATGTTATACATGGACAGAAGTCAGTTATTTGTTTGTTTATTTATGTATTGATTTATGTATTTATTGGGAAAATGTTATATTCCACAGTTCTTATTACCGTGGACTTCAACCATGAATTTAAGTGCAATAGACAGCAAAAGATACCACATACTAAAACTATACATAATAAAACATTGTGTTTTACTGATTGTAACAGGAAACACTTGTTAAAATACATCGCCATGAATCATTTCTTATTACACATGTATTATGAAATGGTAAGTACATAAAACCCCATTAAGTGCATGTCATCACACTTTTTACACAGCTTGTTGCACTCATGTAGATACACAGTCACAAGAACACTGTAATTGTAAGGGTACTATGAGTTTTTACCCAAGTATCTTTTTACACAAGTGTGTGTGTGTGTGTGTGTGTGTGTGTGTGTGCGTGTGTGTGTGTCTGTGTGTGTGTGTCTTTGAGTGTTTGTGTGTTGTAATATGCAATTGTAAACACCCTCAGTTTTACAGCATGTACTGTGAGTGGCACTGCTTCATGTCTTTGACCTGACACTTGGTTAGGTTTTTGCACAGCCTAGTCAGTGTTTTCAATCACTGCATTCACGAGTGCAGTAACACACAGCAGTGTCTTCAGTCCTCAGGCTGCTCATTTATAAGTAGACTTTACTTCTGGAATCATCCCTGGAAATGGTGAATCTACCTTCGACTGACTAGGAGTAGTACCTATGGCTACTACCAGTGTGAATAAATGCAACCCACTCCAACCCTTTTCTAGGCCCAGTTCATAGGATAACTGCTCAATATGAATCCAGAGGTTGTGCAGGTCAGTTTGTGAGATCCTCCAGGATGAATGACCACTGGCTCAGATTCAGTCAGTGTTTGGCTCCACACACCTGCAAAAACGGGAGACTGTATCACTGATCTAAAACTCCTGAAATACCATTAGGGAAGCAATGAATACGCATAACCCACCTGTTAGACAAACCACCAGTAACAGAAGTAGTGTTGGACTCATGGCTGAATGACACCTGCTGTCTGAGTGTCACAAAGATGTATTTTCAAACTTGCTTCCTACACAGATATAGTGTGTTGAAAACCTGTTTTTGTTTTGAATTGGCCATTCTCATTACAATTTGATTGTCTGAATATTGCTACTGTTTTACAAACTAGTTCATTTGAATGTGTCCCTCAGCGTTGCTTCTATTGTGCATGTTTACTGTTGTTTGTGTTATAAGAGAGTAAAAGAGTGAAAACTACACCCATGTTCCAGTGTAGCGTATTAGTTTTGTTATGTGTTTATGTGAATTACCCTTTCAAAATGTATATTTTATATCATTATTATTATTATTATTATTATTATTATTATTATTATTATTGTTATTACTATTTAATACGTGTGTGTTTGCATGTTTTTTCAAAATTCAAAATTCAAATTCATAATTCAGTGTATTTGCTATTACAGTAATTTTGAAAGTTTTTGTTTTGACTATCTTCATGTTTGTATCACTGTGACTCTCGAGCACAGTAGTACACAGCTGTGTCTTCAGCCTGTAGATTCTGGCCTCTTAGAGTCACAGTGCTGCTGGAAGTGTCTCTGGAGATGCTAAACTTGTTCTTCAGTTTGTCACTGTAAGCTGTGCTCCCATCATAACATATACGCCCAATCCACTCCAGTGTTGTTCCTGCAGGCTGTCGTATCCATGCTGTACAGTAGGTACTTGTCAGTGAATAACCAGATATTCTACAAGTGAGACTCAGACTCTGGCCAGTTTGTGTCACCACAAAATTCACTTGAGTAAGAGTAACATCACTCCTCACACCTGGAAAAAAATACATGTAGAAACATGTACAGTTCAACATTTAGAATACAGGTACTCTGTGTTGAAAAAATCCTCCCTTTTGGCTTTGAGGACTTACGAGAGAATGCCATCAGCAACAGCAGCAAGGAAATTGCAATCATGGTGCTTGTTGGAACTTCAATGTAGGAACTGCTCTTCTTCCAGTTGTGGAAACAAAAACATGTTTTATTTGTTGAGGAGGGGGAGGGATTAGAATGAGGTGTGTTAAATTTGCATATTGTAAGCATTGGAATACATAGTAATTCTTAATTATATTCTATAACACTATGCTTGAACATTGCTTCCTAAGACTAGTATAACAATTGGAAGCTTCTAGTGACATACAATATTATCATAAGCACTGATAATGTATAAGTGTATTTTCACAACATTAGCAAATAGCATAACATCACGATACTATGACAGTTTAGTAGTAGATGACCTCATTCACATGATACTTATGCCTGATATCAAGGTATCAAAATAAATGCTTAATCAGCTTGTCATAGATATTAACTGTCACAATGTGACTGTTCTGGAATTTGACTACAAACACACTGTGCTGACAGCCCTACAGTCTCTACTAAATGATTCACTGATCATGCTCAATATGAGAAAGAAACACTTATATGCATTTTCAATACCTCTCCTTTAAGTGGGTGTTGATGTGAACTCAGTTGCAGCTCACAATTCTGTAGCTCCATATAAGTTGTAAATGGGCACACAAAATTGAGTTTGCATAATCATGGTGGCCAGCAGGAGGTCATCAGGTAATGTCATTGACTGTATTTTCAAATGCTTAGCGACTTCTAGCATATACTCATTTTTGGTAGGTTGGATGATGTTCGCTAATGCACATGGTTTACAGACACACAAAAATAAACAAAGCAACAAATGTATGAAAATAAATAAAAAAATAAATAAATATATGCCTCCTTGTATCTCTTTACTAATGACAATAGAATAAATGCCATGGTAAACAACGGTAGGCCTACATATATCGGATGTCATATTTGCAATAGATTGCAACAGAGATGCTCCTACATTTAAATACCACCACATCCCCTGTGACCCTTACCAGCCATCACCACAATTTAAAAAGTTTGATCTGTGTAGTTTAATTGGGGAAGGGGTGGGGGGCACAATGCTGTTATGTGTGTGTGTGTGTGTATGTGTGTGCGTTTGTGTGTGTGTGTGTAAATACATATTTATGAATGCTTTGTGCTGTTTTGAGCTTAGATTATTGCACTTGTAGCTCTTGTGGTAAATGAGGAAGTGTTTTTGTACAGCCTGGCCTTTGTTTTTCTCCACTGTGCCCGTCTAGCACAGTAATACACAGCAGTGTCTTCACTCTTCAGACTGTTCATCTGTAAATAGAGTTTGCTGCTGGAATCGTCCCTGGAGATGGTGAATCTCCCCTGGACTGACTGGGAGTAGTAGATTGGGGTACTGGATGTGCTAATATATGCAATCCACTCCAGGCCTTTTCCAGGAGCTTGTCTTATCCAGCTCATTGGGTAGCTGCTAAATGTGAATCCAGAAGTTGTGCAGGTCAGTTTGTGAGATTGTCCAGGGCTGATGACCACTGGTTCAGATTCAGTCAGTGTCTGACCCTCCATGCCTATAAAAGATAAAAAGTATCAAAACAAAAACAGAGAAAATTCCTAAGACAAAGATTAATGCTGAGTAGCCTAAGGATAAAGTTACCTCTTAGACATAGAGCCAGTAAAAGAAGCTGTGTCAACCCCATAGCTGAACCATATGATGTCCAGAACTACTGTTGTCAAACTTCCTCCACATGTACTTATACTAAAAGGGCTGATTTTTATTTTGCATTGGCCACTCCCATCTGTACTCATGAAGCATATTTCATGCTTAATCAGTGGTTAATATGACAAATTGTACAGCCATATACAGTATGTTTCAGCTTTTTGATAGGCCCTACTTAAATAGTTTGATAACAATTAATACCAAGATAGAAGATGGTTGGTTGTTGTGTTGTGTTTAGTGAAATATGAGACTTCTAATGATATGGTAATGTTGCTAAATAGGGATGTAGTAAAGGGCTATTAAGTGCTATTAGTGTAATGCCCCATGTGGTATGCAGTGTTCATGATTCTGCATTTAGGGAAGGTATGAGAGCAAGTAACCAAAAAATCCAAGCACTCTTGCAAAAATATGACAAGCCTTTATTGCAATACGTACTTCATAATAGAACAAAACACGTCTTAAAAAAAAAAGATGTGTACATGTAAAAGTATGTAGCATAGCGTATAACAAACAAGATAGTGTAACTTATGCAGGTGACAAAAAAAGACAAAACCAGTAGGTAAACGCTTGTAGTAAATGCTTCCACCAGTGCTAATATACTCAACCCATTCAAGGGCTTTCCCTGATGCCTATCTAATCCATCCAATGCCATAGCTGGTGGTAGAATATGAGACCTTACAGTTGATGGTCAAGCTTTGACCAGGCTGGATATTAAGAGAAGCTGGCTGATTGAGCTCCTGTATGGACATCTGAGAATGTTAGTGATTCAGTATTGCTCCTAACAGAAAAAAATCTAAAATACACATCCTTAATCAGACTCACATTATTGCTAACAGCAGAGGGATGGATGCAGGAATCATGGTTTGGATGAAGCTGAACTGATGAGAGATGCTCCCTCTGGTGGCTGGACCTTAACTGCTGACACAAGGACACAAGGTGTGTGAAGGTGGTTTGCATGAAGTTACACTCTGTTGGACATACTCACTACAGGAAATTATTGTTCACTTGGGATTCATAACATCAACCTTTTGTATTGAGAATAATTTAGAGCAAAACGGCTAGTTGGCCATGACTGCACATATTAAAGCTGTAAATATACTGTAGCCTGTTATAAATCTAAGGAATTAACTATACTGTATCCAAAATGCTCAAATGTTTCAAATTTTAATATGATTTACACCACAACTATGTTTAGCCCTACATTTGTCCTGCTAAAAGTAAGTTGAATGCTTGGTTGGATTCAGTGAAATCAATAATAGATTGTATAATGACATTAGGCCTAAATCCAAAGCAAAGTGATTAGCACCAGCAATTTTTATCTAAAGGCATTATACAGAGTAAATCCACTCATAGTCCTCTTGTTTGAGGATGTCGATAGACATAAGAATGACAACATTTGGTAAAATGTAGACCGAATTTGCAAAATGACAGATAATGCTCACTGAAGTGAGCACAGGAGCAAGTTTTCCTTCCCCTTATCAGTTAGTGTTGGCTGCATTGTTATTTTATCTACATTGTACTTAATTCTGTCATTCTCATACCTAACGACAGCATGTGGCATCATCAAATAACAGGGCTATGGTTTGATATTTTAACAATCTTCATTTGTTCATTTATTGATAGCCTTTTTAGATTATATAAAGATTTTGCATGCTGTATGAAGTGTTCAAAGTTTTGGTACAGCCTCATAGCTTATTGTAGCACAGTGACTCTCGGGCACAGTAGTACACAGCTGTGTCTTCAGGCTGCATGTTTTGTCCTTTCAGGGTGATTGTGTTACTGGAGGTGTCTCTGGAGACACTGAACTTGTTTTTCAAGGAGTCTTTATGTGCTGTGCTACCACCACTCCAGATAACATTGATCCACTCCAGAGCTTTCCCTGATGGCTGTCGAATCCAAGCTGTGTAATAGCTAGTAACTGAATATGAGACCTTACAGTTGATGGTCAAGCTTTGACCAGGCTGGATATTCAGAGAAGCTGGCTGATTGAGCTCTTCCATGTGGACATCTGCAAAAAAATAAAAGACAAAACACATAAGAAGCCCTTAATGAAACCATTTACAATTTAGTCTCACACCTCTCAGCTCTTGATGAAACCTGTCAAAGTTAAACTTCAGTGTCCGTGTTGCTTTCCTCACTCAGTCACACTTACAGCAGGCAGCTACTAGCAGCAGCAGCAGCAGAGCTGGAGATGATTGGGTCATGGTGTGTGTTAGAGACGGCTCATGGGTTCTGTTTATTTATAGGGGTTACTGACACTCCTAACAGTTGGGTGGAGTGTATTGTTACTTTGCATGAGGAGATGACACATGTTTGTGCACCAAAAGAAAATGAAGGTAGTTAAAAGTATGTCCATTTGATGTCTTTTTAGGAGGGTTTTTCAATTAGTATTCATTTTTCCTTAATATTTTTATGAATTAAAATGTTAGTTAAAAAATATATTCAGTGAGTTTTCATTTTGGCAAAGGTGCCAGCTAAATACCATAAAATTGTATAATTGCATTATGTTATGCATTGGATGTGCATGTGATGTGAGTTATCTCAACTTTATGTTGCCTTGCAACTAAGAAAGCCTGCACTGCCCCCTTCTGGACAAAAAAAAAAAAACAAAAAAAAAAAACAAAATGCTGCTGATGTCTTATTCCTTGCTCAGTGAACATGCTTTTCACACAGCACACTAAAATATAATGCATCATTTTCCATTATTCACCAACACTGCTCAAATCCCTAAGGAACATTTATTTATTTATTTATTTTCTACATCACTGTTTGACTACAATTACTCTCAGTATGTCTTTATCTCCCACACACCCGGATAAGCTTCAGACAGACAAGTCTGGACAACTTGAATGGCCTGTATAAATGTGCTGTTAATCATTTTCTCATGATCCAAATTGAATTGTAATTCTTTGACATGTGGCCATAGTCTACAATTATCCCGTGCTCCAGTAAGTATACCATCACATATAATATATTGAGAAGTCTATGTACAGTACATAGGCTACTCAGACTGGAAGTTTCTCCATCTGAGAGTTTTTGTGCAAGCCTCCCACTGAGCTGCAGCAGTGTGCTTCCACGGGCACAGTAGTACATAGCTGAGTCCTCAGTCTGCAGGCTGCTGATGTCTAAGTAGAGCACATTACTGATGCTGTCTCTGCTGATGCTGAAGCGGCTCTTGAAGGAGTCAGCAGAGGTGATGGAGCCACTACCCCACATGATGCCAATCCACTGCATGGCTTTGGCTGGAGAGTGTTGGATCCAGCTTGTGCCATAGTCAGTGAGAGCATAACCAGACACCTGACAGGATATTCTTACCAAATCTCCAGGAGACTTGACCTGGTCTGGAGACGAAGTCAGGGTGATGCCATGGAGATCTGAAGAGGGGAGCACAAAAAAGAAAAAAACATCAGCTGCATTATGGCCAAGCCAGGCTCACAATCAAGTGTCAAACAATGAGAGCAGACTAAGAAATGTGAGCTCAGAGTTGCTCAGAGAAGCAGAAGGCACATGAAGCAGAAGGATGAGAGTGAGAGATAAACTGGTCATGCTGGTAGTGCAGTCCTCACACTGATGCATGACTCGATCCACCCCATCTATCTATTTGTTGGGGTGTTTTTTGCCTACATGCTAATTGCAGTGACACAAGGATTAATTTGAATACCTTGCCTTCATTTGAGGTGTTATTGTAACCCTGACATGGAAAAATATTTATTTGTTTGTTTCTTTATGTATTTATTTATTGAAAACCTTCTATATTACACTGACCTTATTACTGTGAACCTAACCCATGAATTTAAATGTAAGAGACAGCAAAAAAATACCATGTACTTAAACTGTACATAATGGAACTTTTTGTTCTACTGATTGTAACAGGAAACACTTGTTAGTGCATCACCATGAATCATTGTGAAGTATTCACATGTATTATGAAATGGTAAGTACATAAAACTCCATTGAGTGCATGTTATCACACTTTTTACACAGTTTGTTGCACTGTACTTCATGTAGAAACACTGTCACAAGGGCACTGTAATTTAAGGGAACTGTAATGTGTTGCCAAAGTATCCTTTTACACAAGCGTGTGTGTGTTAGTGATGCGCAGGTCAAAAATTTTTAACACCTGCACCAACCTGACCCCTAATGACAGCTTCAGCACATTCAACACAATCGCACATTCCTATGTCCTCCAAAGGCCTAACATATCCCAGATCAGCCAGAAGTAAAAGTTGAATCATGAGGTCTATGTTTGTGTTCACTCTGTGACCATATAGAAAAAGAGCCATAAATATGTAAAATATGTAAGCATTTTTTAATTATCATAGCAATTTATTGTTTAGTTCTGAACAAATAGCCATTAAGGTTGGGATTATTAGAGGGGGGAAATCATCTTGACAATGGAAACCCAATGTAGTAAATGTTGTCACACACGTTCAGCCTGAAGCGTCTCTAGGTTGGTCTCCTCCTCCATGCTTTCACATTCTGCTGAATTCCCCCTCATCAGTACACCCAACCATTTCCACACCCCAATGGCACGTTTGATTGCTTATTTTCTTTTCATGCTGTTGTACACTGAAGGTAATACTTTGCATGTTGCATGTTTAGCAATTATACTTCACTTTTTTCCTTTGCATGTTGGCAGTGTAATAAGTTAAAGAGCGTTTTCTTCATGGATGTAAAGATCATTTACATTGTTTAAGATTCATCATGTAATACAATAATTTGTACATGTGTTGCCACCTACTAGGAATAATATGTCGAAAGAGAATGGATCAGTCACCTGCTCAGGTGAAGAGACCAGGAGAGCCAGTAAAGATCTCCTGTAAAATATCTGGGTTTACAGTGACAAGATTCTACATGCACTGGATCAGACAGAAACCAGGAGGACCGTTGGAGTGGATCGGCAGGGTCAACTCTGGATCATCAAACCCTGTTATTTATGCCGAGTCTCTGAAAGGCCAGTTCACTTTGACTGAGGACGTCTCCATCAGCACTCAGTACTTAGAGGCCAAGAGTCTGAGAGCAGAGGACACTGCTGTTTACTACTGTGCACGAGAGTCACAGTGACTACAGCTGGTGAGGCAGCTGCATTTTTCTGCTCTGTTGAACACACATGGCTGAACAGTGAAAACAAGACCTATTAATGAAACTGACCACAAAATCCGTATTAGCAAACTCCAAAGGTAGGTTTCCCAGTGTTGACTTAGACTTCTATGTTCAATTTGTTCACTGTTCACTGTTAACAGCACTTGCTCACAGTTCAGCATTGTGTATTATCATTTTTTCATAAAAGACACATATACACCTCAATTTCCCGCCAATATGTCTTCAGTTTCTTATATGTATAAACATCAGAAACAAACATCCTGGTTCTTATATGTATAAACATTAGAAACAAACATCCATAACATCCAGTTGCACATCAAGATGCTTTATGCAACTGCTAATTACAAAAGGCATGTCTGCATGGTAAAAGGTGCTGCCACAGAGGCCAATCAACAACCAAACCAAGCTGACAATGGGAAACAGGACACAACTGTCAATTACAGGACCAATAGACATGGCAACAAATAGCAAGTTCTCATGGAACATATGTAAAGGGCAGCATCTTTGGCAAGCGCTCATGCCCCATTCAGGGGCAGAGCTACGGGGTGGCCAGTGGTGGCCATGGTCACCTCAAGGGCATTGTTATGTAAATTCAATATTTTTTTTTTCATTTTGATTTTCTTGCGAACCGTTCATCACAGACTAGAGAGTAACACTGTTGGAAAGCTCAGGTTGTTCAGTTTCATGTGATGTGATATGAGGATGTTATCTGTGTGATGAAAGCTAGTAATCTAAGTGGTTGGAGACAATGCAGAAATTTGATGTGATTTCAAGACCGAATTACTTGGGCACTGCTATTCATAGAGCATTGAATTTTGGGTAGGTGTTTGAGTTTGAGATCATGAGATATTTCACCAAGATGAATGAGTATGACATGGATGCAGAACTGTATTAATATTGCAATTTTTATGTAAATTCAAAGCTAGTTTTCTGGCACATCGTTCATCTGGCGAGTAACAGTTGGAAAGCTCAGGTTGTGTAGTTTTGCATGATATGAGCGTGGTATCTGTATGATGAAAACTCGAGAGTAATCTGACAGAGGAAAATGGACGTGAATTGGGGGACAAGGTGTGGCCACTGATCTCAAGCAGGTGCATAATTATGACCCCCCTAAAAATCAAATACAACTAATATAACCCCCCCACCCCCCAAAAGTCATATAATTGTGTTTATAAAAAATGCTTAAATATCTGGCATAAATAATTTGTCGATTGTCTTGATTTAATTTCATTTTAATTGCATTCTGTATTCAACTATTAGGCCACTGTTTGTCAGTGTCTATAAAAAAAGAGGTAAGAAACACCTTGCCCAAAATAAAGTAGCCTAATTATTTGTTTTATTAAGTTAGCTGGTGATTCTTTCTGGTGCTACTAGAGAAACAGATACCCTTTCCACCTTCAAGAAATTCTTAAAACCTGAATACCTGGAGTGCACTTATAATGCAACCCTCACTCTCTCTACTGCACTTTTATCACACTCCTGGCAATATCATGTTAGCAAGTTGCACTCTTAGTTTTTAATTGTGTAAGTTGCTTTGGATAAAAGCATCTGCTAAATGCATAAATGTACATGTAATGTCTTAACTGAAACTTAACTGAAAGCATGCTAATAGTAACCTAGCTTAAGACGTAAATCAAGAGGAGGATGCAACAAAATAACTGAGCTCATAGTTATATTGATCAAAACAAGTCAAGTTTTTTTTTTTTGTCTCAAACAATTATGGAGCAACGATATAGCTAAAGAATAAACATTAGTGCAATTAAAATTAAATTAATATGTTAATCATAATTTGATTGATTGCTTACAAAATACAATAAGTTAAAAAATTGTTTTGGTTATTCATGGGTCTGGAATGAAATAGCCAGAACAGAAAGAGAGTGGCTCATGGTTCATGGTCTGAGGGAGAGACAGCACAGGAAACACACAAATAGGAAACATTGCAAATTAACGACACATGCAGTCTTTTTTAGAGATAGAGGATCACTCCCAAGCAGACAATCACACCACCTCTGCCATGTCATTCAGATGGCATTCAGCACAGTTTTTACATCTTTTCATTTGTTGTGCATCTTATAAATGCTATAATTGCTATAAAAAGCTGCTTTAAATAAAAGCAAGCATATCCATCTTTTCAAAAAAAATCTTGAATTGTTTATCTAACACAGATGTTATATGTTCATTTGCTGTTTTTTTATTCACACTAATGACACTAAAGAGCGATAATGTATCCAGATAGCAAGACGTTGGCAGTCTGACAGCAGACTGCCACTGGTGGTCCGCTGGCATTTTGCTTGTTGGTTCTCTGCCGGTCCGCCTCTTTTTCACCATATGTAGTATTCTTGCTATCTGAGAAATACCATATATTGCAAAACAGCATCGGAGAACCGACAAGCGAAAATGTCAGTTAATTTTATTTTTAAATTTAAATTAAATTAGAATTTCATTTATTTATATAGACAGAGACCTTGACCCCCGCAATTCAAGAAACGCTGCAGGACCTGCAGTAGGCTGCCAGAAAACTTGCATTACATTGTCAATACAACACACGTAGGGCCTATGCTTTCTCCTTCATGTCTTCTACTTGCCTCAAGGACCTTCGCTTCATGTGTGGAGAATGTGAGCCTGCAGACTCTTTGTTTCAGCCAATATTATAACACTTTTTGAATGTGCTTATAATGCTTTATGAACACTGGGTTCATAGAAAATGTTACCGAGATTCTGTTATTCTTTTATAGGTAACAACTGCCATATTTTTTAGATTTTGAAATGCTACAAATTTCTCAACTAATTTCTACTTGCACCATGTGACATCAATACATTTATTTGGTCACACTTTACTTGATGAGTGAGTACATAACGTTTTCATGTCAGCTCTCATAATTTCTTCACAATGCATTCATGACTCTTCCATAACACATTCATACCCAACCTTACATTAATGTTCAAGATGGAATGATAATAATTTATAAAAATAAAAGTCCCAAAGTGATTATGGATATATCACAATTTGAAATAGACTTCAGAAGACATCCATGACGTATTTACAAGTACAGCGGTTGGAGGATCATATGATTAACAGGTTAACAAAACCAGCATCCTGTGTATCCCTGAAATTGGCCCTAATGTAACTGATGGTTGAAAAATGTAAGTCGCTTTGGATAAAAGTGTGTGTGTGTGTGTGTGTGTGCAGTGCAGTGCACTTTTTAGTGCCATGCCATTCAGCACTATCATTCACAATCACTATGTCCCCCAAAGGCCTAACATATCTCAGTGTAGCCACAAGAAAGGAAAGTAAAAGTTAAACACACATCCCACTAGTAGTAGAGAGTACAGTAGAAATATCATGAGGCTTCAACATGAAGCTTAGCCTATTTCATCTGTGTTCAATCTGTGACCCCTTCTAAGGTGTAATGGTGAATGGAGTCACCTCATCTTACACTATTTCTTGGTTAACACCGTTTCAGACTGCAATACTGATACAGAATAGTCCTACTGAAATAATGAGATAAAAATGATAAAAAAGGTTTTTTTTTTCTTTTCTTTCTTTTTATCAAATCATTTTATTAGTTCAGATCTGAACAAATAGACATGTAGGTGTTATTTCAGGTGTCCAGGGGTGGTGGTAGCATAGTGGTTAAGGAACCTGGCTAGCGTGTAAGTAGCCTGAAAAGTTGTGGGTTTGAATCCCGGCTGCCACCGTTGTGCCCTTGAGCAAGGCACTTAACCCTAAGTTGCTCTAGGGGAGACTGGCCCTGAACAATTGATAGTTGATGAGTTGTAAGTCGCTTTGGATAAAAGCGTCTGCTAAATGCATAAATGTAAATGTATTTAGGATTACCGATATTAGGGGTGGGAGGAAATCCCAGTGTGGTGAACATTGTCACACAAATTCATTTACAGCCTGATGGTTTTAAGGGTTGGTCTCCTCCTCCATGCCTTCACATATTGCTGAATGCCTCATCACTACACTCACACTCCCACACCACAATGGCACGGTTAAACGGTTTTCTTTTCATGCTGTTGTGCACTAAGGGTAATACTGTGCTTGTTGCAGGTTTAGCTATTGTACTTCATATTGTACTTATTGTAGCTTTTTTCGTGTAATGTCATTTACATCTTTTAGCACTCAATGTGAAGCAATAATTTGTATGTGTGTTACCTTACCATCTCCTAGGAATTATATGTGAAGAGAGAATGGATCAATCTCCTGCTCAGTTGAAGAGACCTGGAGAGACAGAAAAGATCTTGTGTAAAATATCAGGGTTTAAAATGACAAGCTATTACATACACTGGATACGTCAGAAACCTGGAAAGGTTTTGGAATGGATTGGTGTAATGAATGCTGGATATAATAAAGCTACTTATGCAGAGTCTCTGAAAGGCCAGTTCACCCTGACTGAGGACGTCTCCATCAGCACTCAGTACTTAGAGGCCAAGAGTCTGAGAGCAGAGGACACTGCTGTTTACTACTGTGCTCGACACACACAGTGACTGAAGCTGGTGAAGCAGCTGTGCAAAAACATGAGCGACATTCATGGTGGGTGTTTAGTCTGCACTCTCAGTTCTGTTTGATGTACACACACAGCTAAAATTTGAAGAGAGGAGTTAATTATGTACAATGACCACAAAATCCTCATTAACAAACTGCAAGATTTCCAATTCTAATGTTGTCTTAGACTCTCATGTTCCCCTGGACCCTGTTCACAGCACTTGCTCACAGTTCAGTATTGTGTATTGCCATTTTTGCATAAAAGCCATGATATACCTCATTTTCCGTTTTAACTTTTGATTTTACCAATTCTTTTCAGCTTCTTACATGTAAACACACTTTCTATGAACCCAGTATTCATAAAGAATTACAAACACACTCATAAAGGGTTTCAATGCATTCATAAAGTCTTATAACTAATGTCATTAGTGTTCATAGCTGTTTATACAATTTCATGACTGTACTTATGAGGCATCATAATGTTATGTTATAAGCCTTTACAACTTGAAACGCCATTAAGCATTAAAAGGCTTCAATTTGTTAACTGTCCTTTTATATGCCCCATTACTCATTCCAAATAATGAAGAGTTACAAGCACTCGGTGCACTCTAAGTAAAGTGAGATAAACAAATACTCATGAAAATCAATGCACAATTACAGACAATAAGGGAAGTGGTTTCCTTCCGGCCAAAGGGCAAAGAAGCTTTATAATTTATTTTATACAACAGTTAGTTAAAGCTGTTCGATGAGCAATTTATCTTCTAACTATGGGAGGTAATGTCAAATGTCAGTAGCACATGCATGCTAGCATGCTAAGAATGAGCCATATGAGGTGTAGTAAGATAAAACTGTCAGATATATTAGTAGTCCTGTTACAACATTGTATGTAAATGAGTGGAGGTTTCGGAATTGCTCGGAATCTATGAGAGGGGCAAGGAATAAGAGCATAGAGCACAGTTGAATAAAACGTGTTTGGGTTGGCAAATCAAGAACAAAGGATACTGTTTGTTTAGTGTCAAACAGCAATGATGACACTCCCTGTATAACATTAAACAGTGCACACCACAATTTCATTTTTGGATGATGATCTGCAGCTTACAGAGTTACACTCGGCTTTGATTACCTCAACCCACATCTCAGTGTTTTGGGACGGCTTGCAAGATTCCAGTTGTTTACTTTAGATTTTCATTTTCATTCAGTCTTTCTACAAACACCGCGAGAAATGTTAAATATAACTAGGTGGTGTGTCTGGCACCGTAACACTTAGGGATTTCATTTCACAGCTTTGACAACGTTGTAAACTCAAAAACGCATCACTCACAAATATTGCAGAAGATCATGGAAATCGCTGAACAGGCAAAACTGCGTGGGTTTGGATGTTCGTGTGCTACTGGTACAGCAATGTGTAACTACCAAGTTGTTGCCCTACCAGTCAATACAGCACCAGGCACCAGGCACCACCTAACTCCCTCCCTCTTGTGTGTACCAGCAAGCCACAACCATGGTACAAACCAAATAAACAGGTTAACATTCAAATTGGAAGAGCATACTTTATTTGAATTACAACACAAGAAAAATTACAAAGAAAAAAATGTCAGCTGTGGTGAGCAGTCTATGTGGTATGTGCCCAATAAATGTTGGTGTCAAGTGTAAAAATGCATACTATGTTTGAGTAAAAGTAAAAAGAATAAACATATGTACTCATACATAAATAATTTGTGATCAGGTAAAAACACTATGAACAAGTTACAATGGCAACAAGTTACAATTACATAGGCTAGCCTACAATAATAAACAAAAAAAACCTGTCACTGATGATCATCCACAAAGGGCTTCTTGAGGTTAATGTCCATTCTTCTGTGGCTTCATAGTGCATGCTGCATCAGATCGGGATGTAATGGACCCCAAAGTTTACACCTACTTTACTTATCCCTTGGGTCCCTTCCCACTCTCTCTGCCCAGAATGTTATGTCACGTACATTGCATCGTGGAGGCCTTGCAGTGAAAAAACACAAATATTACACATAGGTTCCAGGACAGCTAGCATGACTTTCTGAGGTTACCAGGAAACTTCATTGTTAACAGTCTTAACAGTGTGGTTTCTTTATAAACATGACGTGTCGCTAATTAAACTAGCTGACTTGTTGGCCTCAGTCTCTGGCTTACTCGGGTCTAACAAAACCCTTAAATGAGATATCTAAAGTAAACATATCTTAAGTGTATTTAGCTTAAACATATTCTTGGTTTCATTTTTGCTCAGATCAGTGAGAAACTTATCTTGAAGTTGGATCTCCAACGGCCACTAGTCTCTGCCAAGTCTATACTGCAAACAAGCCTAGCGCATTACGAGCATTAAACACCAGCCCCTCCTCTTTCCTCATGGCTTAAATTAATATCTGTCTTCCTCCAACATGACAGGAAAGAGTCAAATAGGGCTCTTTTTAGTTGTTGATTGTACACAGAGGTAAGCAACACCACTTGTTGCTTCCACAGGCTGAAATATGCTCCATCAGTAATAGTAGAAAAGATGACTGACTGGAAGTCATCATACTCTCACTTAGCTTTAAATCGAACGTTCGCCATTTTTGCGTCCAGTTGCAAACCAGAATGCAGGATGTAACTGCCAGTTACACAAGAGACCAATCAACAACTAAACCATGTATACAGTGAGATACAGGACACAACACGCGCTTTGCATAGCAGGATATAAGTTAGAGCTGTCGATTACACAACAGGATACAGACATCACAATAAACAGCAAGTGCATATAGAACCTATGTAAAGGGGAGCAACTCTGGCAAGTGTTTATGGCACATTGAAATAGACTTTAAGCAAAGCCAGTGTGAAACCAGTGCCAATCAACAGTGTGCCAGAGTGAATCCACTGTCAATCAGTGCAAAGCCCCTGCCCATCTGTGGCACCTTCACAAAATGTATATAGGATTCGCTTATTAAAACTCTATCACTGCTGTTATCATGCGCTACATGTGCTACATAATGCTCACTATACTCTGTGAATGCTGGATTGTGTCTGCAAAAATATTAAATTTTGAAACTTCACATTACACTGTCAACCATATTTACTCATTGAACAAGAAACATATCATTGCAGATTATACAGTCAATCTTAATATGTGTTTTAAATGGTAATAATCTGTACTCTCATGGCAAGTAAACAACCAAGCCGATCCATAATTAGACTCCACAACATGATTCTAGACACATAAGAAAGAGCTAGGAAATGGCCATTGTAAGTGCTGTGTGATGTTCTCTGATGAGTCTGACAACACAAGTTAAATTCCATGTCTGCTTTCATACACTGTTGGCTATTTGAGTAATATCAGTTAATAGGTTTTGGTACAGTCTCACTCAACCTTTCTGTCACTGTGCTATCTTGCACAGTAATACACAGCAGAATCCTCCTCTCTCAGACCCGACAGTGTCAGGTACACCATGCTGCTGGGGTTGTCTCTGGTAATTTCTATGCGTCCTTGGACACTGTTGGCATAGCTGATGGCACTACCATCTGTATATATGAAACCCATCCACTCCAGTGATTTCCCGGTCATCTGTCTGATCCAGTGCATTGGATAGTTTCCAAAAGTAAAGCCTGATCCCTTACAGGAGAGATTCAGTGTTTCTCCAGGCTTCTTCAGAATGGCACCAGAGGGAATGGACTGCAGGCTTTGACACTGTAAACCTATGAAAGAAATTGCATGAGCATTTTCACAATGTGGTACAGTCAAAAGCTCAAACTGGTTAAGAATATGAACTCACAGGGTAGACCTATACTGCTGAGTAGCAGGAGCAGTGAGAGTGTGTCCTTCATCCTGTGGATGTTGGTATGAACTTAATGGCAGCCCACAGTTCTGCAGCTCCACCTAAGTACTAGGTGCACACACAACACTTTCACTTCCAGGGGATTTCTGGTTCACTGATTTACATTTATAGATTTTACCAGATAGGGTGCAGTACTTTATACTATTAGACTATACTCCAATAGTTGATTAATTAACCATGATTTTCATGTTGTATGAGTTTTTAAACATAATCAGGTGGTGTTAGAAATTGAAAAATTGTCAGAAAACAAAAGTTATTTGAAACACGTGCGAAAAACTTTCAAAATGACTACAACCCATAGTCAATAAAAGAACGACCTGGTAGGTAAGCTCTACATTAAGTCTTGCACTGATGGCAGTTTGCACAGCCTAACAACTTTGAGTGGATTAACTAATTTGGCCTAGTGGGGGGAAAGCTAAAATAAAAACGGGATGAAGGCTGTGATGAGAACACACATTTTCGTTTATATCTGGTTGGATTGGTTAACTGCTGACTTTATACTGTCTATGGCAGTGAACATCACTTTTGAACAGAGGATGCTAACGCTAGCTTTTGTAGGATGTGTATGTATAATATTTGAACTAGAAATGATTTCTAGTTGTTTTTACCTTTATTGTCCTTGACATAGGGAAGAAGAACCCTTTGCCACCCCCAACATAAAAATGGTTTGGTCTTTCATCAAAAATGCGACGATTTGATTAGCGCTTCAGCATGCCAACATGTCTGAGTATAAGTCAGGGGCACAAAAAGAAAAAGAAAAGAAAAGAGAAAAAGAGAAGGGATTCACGGAATAGATTCAGAGTATTTACATAACAGCACAACAGCAATGATGTAAATTGTTCTTGTGCATTTGTGATTCATTGTGGGCGTGGCCAAATTGTTTGGATCAGGTTCCCAGCTCTACCTTACAGTTATATGCCTTGTCTTAACAATGTCTAGTCAGACGTTGTTCAATTTAAATGGATCAACAGTATTACATCTTAAAGGGTTAAATGCTCAATGCACATAAGTCCACTCTATTTTAGAAAGATATATGAGGAAAAGTAGCATTTTATTTATTCACTTTTCATTGAGGTCTGTAACTGAAGTTGATGGCTGAGTTATTGTGGTTGAATACTTCATTGTGTGGAACCTTTTTGGATCAGGCACAAGAATTTACGTGACAGGTAAGAAATTAAAATTCAGTTAAACTAACAATTACATAATTGTTTTAAATTGTGTAACATTGAAAATGTAATCACAGATACATTTCTGTAACCTGACTTTCTAGTTTGTTCTGACAATGAATGTTAAGTTGGAAAAGCATATAAGCCAAGGTAACTGTACTGAATTTAATGAGTGTTAGTATGTATCAAGGGTCAGAAATAATAGTCTCACTAGTGAAATCTTATACAGTAATCAGATATACAATAGCCTATACTGTAATTAGATATAGGCTACAGTAGGCTTTAAGCATAACACTGTCACTGAGATGATTAAGGGTCTTTTTCAGCATTCTTTCAGCATACTCAACAAACTTTTGTGTAAAAGCGAAATTACATTGGTAGCTGGGTTTTTAAGTTTGGCCCCCATTTGCATTTACAGTCTACAAAGGCCTTCAATGAGCACCAGTGCCACTTGGCCGGCCGCATCCAGATCACTACTTTTTAAACACTAGAAAAGTTCATCCTAACATAATACTTTATCAAATGCTATCAAAAACTATATAAAGTGCTCTGTTGGCAAACATTCTTTTAAATACTCTCTGTACACCAACAATGTTCTCAATGTTTGAGTTCATGTGTAGGGACAATGCTACAACCAAAGTGACATGCTATATCTAGCCTTTTTAGTGATTTAAAAAATAGTGATTTGGCTGTGGCTGGCCAAGTGGCACGATCACTGAAAGCCATTTGCCTTGGCGGTCAAACTTTAAAACCCAGCTACCAATGTAACTTAGCTTTTACATGAAAGTTTGACTTGAGCATATACTGAGAAAGACCTTTAACTGCCTCAAAGTTTGACTTGAGCATATGCTGAAAAAGATGCTTAATTGCCTCAGGGCCGGTGTTACATTTGAAGTCAGTCATCCTTTATCCCAGAATTCTAAAATGTTGTTTTTTCTTTGAATAAATCATAAATTTGTGAGGAAATGTCACTTTGCAATGATAATGTCAGCAAAGTGATTTATAGAAATGTACACACATCGTGTGTACAAGGGTGGACGCTCTCTTTATGTACTTTATAAATTGCCATCATATGTACTGTCAGCTATCAGTGTTAAAATAGTGACCATAGATCATTTAGCCTAATGAACCAAAATATATGGCTCTGTTCAATGTCTGAATTTTGGATATAAAGGAATAAAATGAACCAGGAATGTTCCCTGATGTTCTGTTTTTGTTTTTGTTTTTGTTTTGTTTTATTATTTTGTATACAAATGTAGTGCATTTCTTAATGATTTGCTGTTAATCTTAAAATCTCAGACCAATCCATTCGTGAACCTGAACTGTCTGTCTACATCACCACAAAATCCCAACAAGGGAAGAATACCTTTCTGTGCCATGCAAAGAACATGTTCCCTGATGTGATCAGATTCCACTGGAGAGTGCTTAAAGATGATAACTGGGTTGATGTGCAGAAGAGCGATTGTGAGGTGCTAGAATCAAGCTTCTCAGATAAGACAAGGACCAGTATGATGATAATTGACAAGAAGAAGGCCGAAGCCAACCGTTATGCCTGTTTCTACACACATCTGGAGTTAAAGATAGGTACCACTCTATTGTTTTCTGTGGAATTTATGGTGTCCTCATTTAAATGTTGACATAATCTTCATGAACCTTATACCTGCTGTCAGTTCTACTCATCATCATCATCATCCTACTACTACTACTACTACTACTAATAATAATAATAATAATGTATTATTATTAGTAGTAGTAGTATTAGTATTATTATTATTATTAACTGTATTTTGAATAATTGTCTCCTTTAAATGTTTGCATTTGTGCTTTCACAGACTACTCTGGAGCAGTACGCAGTTTATATCTGGCAACATGGATGTATACTCTTATGATTGTTAAGAGTGTTGTGTACTTCAGTGCTGTTTCCTACTTCATGTGCACAAAGAATGAGGGAAGCAAGCACTCCCACAACAGTAAAGCCATGTCTGTGGAGCGTAGTGGTTTGGTTATTCTTCACTGACAGCATGGTTTAAATGCAATCAAAAGCCATTGTTACATGCTGCCTTTTAGAAAATAATGTCTTTAAAATATTTACCCCTCATTTTCATTCATAGTTCATGAATTTGATTGTTTTGTTATGTTTTGATGTGCACACACTGCAACTAAACTGATTTTATCATATTATATTCGTATTTTATGACTGTATTATCTTTTGCATTTCAGCTGGTTTTACCCTAGTTTTTAAAAACATGTTAGAAACTGATGTGCTATTGTAATATAATATAAAATAATTTAATGTAAACTTACATAGGCATAGTCTACTTTTGTTGGGGTACAACCCCTGTTTATCGGAAAGCTTAATAAGCAACATATATGTAGGCTAATAGGGGTCGTCTATGGGCTGAAAATGTTGGAAATAGCCTATATCTGACTTGCAGCATTGTCTGTAAAACACTTGAACTTAATAAATTGTGAAATTCAATATTATTATCTGGAATCAGTACATATGCAAGCATCTACAGCAGATATAATGACAGACCTTTTTGAATAATTCAAGGGAACAGGGAGGCAAACAATAAATTAGCTCACAGTTCACTTTAATTGACATTTTAATTGAGTATACTTCACATTCGGTTCATTTAATGTTGTCTTTGATTGAAAGCATGTTAATACTTGCTTTTGCAGCATGTTTTATATGTTTTGTCCCCACTGGAGCCTTTTGCACACAAAATGTGTTTAGGCCTGTTAACTGATTTAAAAATGTAGACTCAGAGTTGAGTGCAGCATCAAAGCAATCAAAAAGAACTGCAAAAAAGAAGCTGCAGTATAGTTCAAGGTAAATAGCTTACGTAACATTAGTCAAGAGCACTTTGATTACAGTACAAAATAATGCATGAACTATGACCTGAGCTAATAATGAACAGAACAAGTGTATATATAAATATATAGATAAATAGATAGATAGATAGATAGATAGATAGATAGATAGATAGATAGATAGATAGAGAGATAGATAGATAGATAGATAGATAATTGCTTTTGTGAGCAGCTTTCTTTTTTTTGAGCAGCTTCTGTGCTCTGGTTGGAAAATGTGGTCAATATGCATATAACAATAAGCTCTTACTGGAAAAAATTGCTGCAGTTTAACCACAATTGATTGCCTGCATGCTGCTGACAAGACAGAAGTTGCTCGCTGTTAGGCCACCTTGCATCTGCAGGATTACTTGTGGGGAAGGTGATAAACAGAGCAACCCACAAATACAAAACATGAAAGCCTGATTTGACTTGAACTCAAAATTAATAACTGACAACAGCTGAAAACTTGGAAACATATCTATCATTTTAATATCAGTTTGTCTCCTCTCAGCCATCCACTGAGCAGACACCTGCATTCCCATGTTAATGGTTATTGTATTCACAGACACATAGACATTTAAGGACTACTTGACAAAGAATGTAGAACAAACCACATGATTCCTTGTCTTTAACAAATTCCAGACTTAACTGACCTAATATACACCGGTTCAAGAGAGTTTGATGCTAGTTGTTCCCACAGGCTTCTGTTTTGGGCATTGTTTTGAATTTACCATTGAAAGGGTCTGTATAACTGGTGTGAACATGAGCCCTCATGCAAGTGTAGCTACAAGTGGAGCAGTGGGGCTCTGGGACAGATATGAGCGAAATAAAAGTTC
Organism: Tenualosa ilisha; assembly: GCA_015244755.2. NCBI lineage: Eukaryota > Metazoa > Chordata > Actinopteri > Clupeiformes > Clupeidae > Tenualosa > Tenualosa ilisha. The sequence goes on along the minus strand of PYXC01002482.1, from coordinate 7,227 downwards.
TACAGATGTGAGGCCTATAACCCTGGCAGAGAATAATGCCAGATGTCATTAAACAGCGCTCAGTATGTGTTGGATTAATTTCATTTTTATTTATGAATGATGACAGGAAACCATAAGAGACAGCTCAGCTTCAGGGGATTTTCAGTCACCAGTAAAATGTGAGCAGCATGTATTTACCTCACATGGTGATCAGAGAGAGTCTGCAACAGCTGCAGTGAATATATCCTGTGTTGTATGTGCAGTGCACTACATCTATGACTGTGACAGCATAGCTGTCTGTTAGACCCTTATCAACTGACTCTGGGAGCTCTACCTAAAGGCCTTGCATGCAATAAAATGTGTCCACATTTACATTCACAGCTATCCAGAATTCACCCAAAATCTTCATCATGGATATTATCCAGTACTGTTATAATTAAAAGGTGTTTTTAGACACCAGCATCCTTGTCTTAAGGATATTATGTATTTTTAGTATTCTAATAGCATATAAATGGACTGAATTTTATATTTCCACACCTACAAGCACTTAAAGTGCTTTACAATGTATGCCTCACATTCACCCGTTCACACACATTGCACCTTGCCAACTGGCACCTACCACCTGTGCCAACATTGCCAACAATTCAACACATATTAGATATCAAAACAATTTCATTCTACCTATATTGAGCTTCTGACCAAAAGCATTATTACATATAGCCAAATGTAAACAAGTGTCACAGAGTTTTATAGTATTGACTATGTCAATTCATCATCATATTGATCTGCTTGTCATAAGAACTGCTGATACAATGGCATATGTTTAGAATGTTAGTGGTCCTATGAATCTTGAGGGTTTGATTGTGTCCATCTGAACATAACAAAATAATGAAACAATACTCTGCTTACTAAAGTCATGGGACATTTTGTTTAAGGGTGCAAATTTCACAGCCATGATGCTGGAGCCATTCATATGTATTTAATATAGGTCTATGTACAGTAGGCCACATCTTTCGGTCTATCTGCAGACCATTCCTACACTGCCCCCTACTGATCAGATCAGTAATACCAGGTTGTAATCAGACAGTTTTTGTTTAACTTCTTCAAGCTTTTCCGTCACTGTGCCTCTCTTGCACAGTAATACACAGCAGAGTCCTCTGCTCTCAGACCAGACAGTTTCATGTATGCCATGCTGCTGGGATTGTCTCTGGTGATTTCTATGCGTCCCTCAACAGTTTGAGCATAGACTGTTTTACTTGCATCATACCAAATAACACCCATCCACTCCAGTGTCTTTCCTGGTGCCTGTCTGATCCAGTTCATGCCATAGCTTCCAAAATTAAAGCCTGATCCTCTACAGGAGAGACTGAGAGTTTCACCAGGCTTCTTCAGCACTGCACTGGAGGGAATGGACTCCAGGCTTTGGCATTTAACCCCTGAAAAACAAAAACAAGTAGTAAATGATCAGAGCACAGAATCAAATCCAAAAAGTGATTTACCATTCAAAGACACTCACATGCTATGCTGCTGAGCAGCAGTATCAGTGAGAAGGAGTCCTTCATTCTGTGGGTGTTGATGTGAACTCAGCTGCAGCTCACAGTTCTGTAACTCCATATAAGATGTGGATGGATACCCAGCACTGAGTTTGCATAATCATGGTGGCCAGCATGGGACATAATGTCATTTATATATATTTGTGTGACGAAACTCTCTGAGTGATTAAACCGAGACGATTTAATGTGAGTCCGGAACCATATGGGCACTGTGATCGCTTCACAATTTTAAATACATGTGCTGTTTATTTCAGAATAAGTGGGGACAATTTTGAGGTTTCAGAAAAGTGGTATGGAGATGTTCTTTCCATTCCTACCATACATGCTATGTACATTCTTATGTTTGGATTATTGCACTTTATTAGTTCATGTGGTAAATATGGAAGTGTTTTTGTTTTTGTACAGCCGGACCTCTGTTTTCCCTCCAAACACAGTAATACACAACAGTATCTTCAGTTTTCAGGCTGCTCATCTGTAAATAGCAAAAAATCTAAAACGCCCTAGATGTGACAAAATACTGATGGATTTCTTTCCTCTCCTCATCCTTAATCAGAAACTCACATATAATTGCTAACAGCAGAAGGAAGGATGCAAGAATGTGAACGTGTGTGTAGGTGGTTTGCATAAACTTAGCCACTCCCTTTGGACATACTCACAAAAGAGAATCATTGTTCACTTTGGTTCGTATCTAACAATGTCAACCTTTAGTACTGTGAACAATAGAGCAAGATGATTAGTTTGCCATGACTACACATATAAAAGCGGTAAATAGTCTATATAGAGACTGTTTGTTTATGTATTGATACTATATCCAAAATAATTCTGTTTTAAATTTTAATATGATTTAAAGTGTATATCATCACAACTAAGCTCAGTTCTACATTTCTCTTGCTATACTGTAAGTAAGCTAAAGTAACATGTACGCTTGAATGGATTCATATCAATGAAAATCATATAGTGACCTTGAAATAGGCCTAATTAATTAAATAAATAATAATTACTGGTGCTGATCGCTTTCAAATTTGTAGACAATGGCTAATAACTAAGAATGAACAACTGAATGAATTAATGAATGAATGTCATTGGAGGTATAGTCATATTTAGGTTTCTTTTTCTTGTTAATGTGTTGATAATAATTTTATGTTATATCAGCATTTTGCATGTTGTATCAAGTGTTCAAGGTTTTGGTACAGCCTCATGGCTTGTTCTACCACAGTGAGTAGCGAGCACAGTAATACACAGCTGTGTCTTCAGGCTGCATGTTTTGTCCTTTCAGGGTGATTGTGTTACTGGAGGTGTCTCTGGAGACACTGAACTTGTTTTTCAGTGAGTCTTTATGGTCTGTGCTACCACCACCCCAGATAATATTGATCCACTCCAGAGCTTTCCCTGATGGCTGTCGAATCCAAGCTGTGCTATAGCTAGTAACTGAATATGAGACCTTACAGTTGATGGTCAAGCTTTGACCAGGCTGGATATTCAGAGAAGCTGGCTGATTGAGCGCTTCCGTGTGGACATCTGCAAAAAATGAAAGACCAAACACACATGAAGCCCATAATGAAACGATTTACGATTTAGTCTCACACCTCACAGCTCTTGATGAACCCTGTCAAAGTTAAACTACAGTGTCTGTGTTCCTTTCCTCACTCAGTCACACTTACAGCAGGCAGCTACTAGCAGCAGCAGCAGCAGAGCTGGAGATGATTGGGTCATGGTGTGTGTTAGAGACGGCTCATGGGTTCTGTGTATTTATAGGGGCTTCTGACACTCCTAACAGTTGGGTGGAGTGTATTGTTACTTTGCATGAGGAGATGATGCATGTTTGTGCACCAAAGGAGAATGGAGTCAAAAGAAGTGCAGTCAAAAGTATGTTCGTTTGATGCCCTTTATAGGAGAGTTTTTCGATTTTTTTATTTATATTTTTTAAGACTTAAAACATGTTAAAATATATATTTAGTGAGTTTTCTTTTGCAAAGGTGCCAGCGAAATACAATACAATACAACCATAAATTGCAATATAAACAGTTTATATATTATATATTGAATGTGATGTGTATCATCAAATTTTATCTCAACTTGCTTCTAAGAAAGCCTGCACTGCCCCCTTCTGGAAAGAAAACTCCTGCTGATGTAGTCTCATTCCTTGCCGAGTCAACATGCTTTTCTAACAGCTCAATAGAACATAATTGTAAATATGCCACTATTCACTAACCCTGCTCTAAGCCCTAAAGAATTAAAATTGCTTGTACATGTTTGTGTTTGACTACAGCTACATCACTTATGTGTTATACCCAATCCACTCCACTGCAGCTGAGTTCACATCCAGCCTGTTGCGTACATGCTAACTGCAGTGACATGAGAAGATTTCATTTGTATACCTAGCATTCTTTTCAGGTAATACTGTAACCCTGGCATGAAAAAAAATGTTGTACATGGACAGAAGTCAGTTATTTGTTTGTTTATTTATGTATTTATTTATGTAAATGTTATATTCCACAGTTCTTATTACTGTGGACCTCAACCATGAATTTAAGTGCAGCAGACAGCAAAAGATACCACATACTAAAACTATACATAATAAAAAATTGTGTTCTACTGATTGTAACAGGAAACACTTGTTAAAGTACATTGCTATGAATCATTTCTTATTACACATGTATTATGAAATTGTAAGTACATAAAACCCCATTAAGTGCTGAAAGTGATGAAACCTGTCAAAGTTAAACTTCAGTGTCAGTGTTGCTTTCCTCACTCAGTCACACTTACAGCAGGCAGCTACTAGCAGCAGCAGCAGCAGAGCTGGAGATGATTGGGTCATGGTGTGTTAGAGACGGCTCATGGGTTCTGTTTTATTTATAGGGGCTTCTGACAGTTGGGTGGAGTGTGCTGTTACTTTTCATAAGGAGATGATGCATGTTTGTGAACCAAAGGAGAATGGAGGTAGTCAAAAGAAGTGCTGTCAAAAGTATGTCCATTTGATGCCCTTTATAGGAGAGTTTTTCATTTGGTATTAACTTTTTATTTATATTTTTTAAGACTTAAAACATGTTAAAATATGTGTTTAGTGAGTTCTCCATTTGACAAAGGTGCTAGCTAAATAATATAATATGGTAAATGGATGGCATTTATATAGCACTTTTCTACTCCTCCAAGCACTCAAAGTGCTTTACAATGCATGCCTCGTATTCACTGGTGGCCTTTACACACCAGTTGCCTTCACACACAGCTACCACCTGTGTCACTTGTCAGCTGCCTCCTTGAAATAAAAACTTGGATGACTACTTATCTACTCAAACTCAACAGCAATAAAACCGAGCTCCTGCTGGTGGCCCCTGCATCACTGCTCAGCAAGGCTAATGACATCCTACTGAAGGTGGATGGCTGCTCTATCACCCTATCCTCAGAGGTTCGCAAACTTGGTGTCATCATGGACTCCACACTCTCATTCCAGGTGCACAGCAAAAATATCACCAAATCTGCTTTCTTCCACCTCAGAAATATTTAAATATTCAATAATATTCCAACTCTGTGACTGAGACATTCATCCACTCATTCATCACCTCCCGTCTGGACTACTGCAACGGTGTCCTGTCTGGTTTGCCTAACAAGGTCGTGGACAGGCTATAGTATGTCCAGAATTCAGCAGCCAGGGTCCTCACATGTACAAAGCCTTGGCATCACATCGCTCTGACTCTCATTCAGTTTTACTGGCTGCCAGTTAAGTCCAGCATCATCTACAAGATCCTCCTCCTTACCAACAAATCCCTTCATGCTCTTGCTCCCCAATATGTCTCTGACCTCCTCCAACCCTACACCCAGTCATGGTCCTTGCAGTCCTCTGACCAGGGTCACCTGACCACCCCCGTACCAGGCTTAGATCCTTTGGGGTCACTGACCTCTAACACCCCCCCATCCCCCACCCCACCCTGTTAACCAACCTTGAGTACCTTGACAGGTGCTATATAAAACCAAGTTTGCTATGCTTTGCTATGTCATTGATATTATGTTCATACAAGTGTGAATGACCCTTTCACAATGTCTACTGTGCGATTCATTATTTGGGCTATGATTTATTTATTGAGTTATCAAGACATTTAAAGAGAATTGTTCTCTTGTGGTGAATGAGGAAGTGTTTTTGTACAGCCTGGCCTTTGTTTTCCTCCACTGTGCCCGTCTAGCACAGTAGTACACAGCAGTGTCTTCACTCTTCAAACTGTTCATCTGTAAGTAGAGTTTGCTGCTGGAATCATCCCTGGAGATGCGGAATCTCCCCTGGATTGACTGGGAGTAGTAGATTGGGTATGTGCGCCTATGTATGCAATCCACTCCAGGCCTTTCCCTGGAGCTTGTCTGACCCAGTTCTTTGCATAGTTGTTAAATGTGAATCCAGAGGCTGTGCAGGTCAGTTTGTGAGATTATCCAGGGCTAATGACCACTGGATCAGATTCAGTCAGTGTCTGACCCCACACACGTACAAAAACAGAAAAAAAAAACATCTCAAAACCAAATTTGTAAAAGAAATCATATGAGGTGAAGGGAAAGACCAAAAAAGCCAAATCAACCTGTTAGATACAGTGCCAGTAAAATAAACAAACCTGTTAGATATAGAGTCAGTAAAATAAACCAACCTGTTAGCTATAGAGTCAGTAAAATAAACTTCCTCAAACTCATGGCTGACAGGCACACAGCATCAGGATTTCACAATGATCTGTTTTCTCTCTGAGATAAATTAAGAGAGTTGATTTCTGTTTTGCATTAGCCACACCCATTTGAATTTGATTAATTAATTACTTGATATCCACTGTTTCAAAGACCAGGATTAGTCTGAAGGTGCACTTGTGTGATGACTTTATATGTGCAAACTCATTTGTATTAAGTACAGACACTAAATATATATTGTACTATGTGCAATATATATGTATTAGACAGATGTGTTCCAATTGTGGATTTTGTGTTTTGTGTTAGGTCTGGAAATATTGTATCTTCATAGAAAGAAACACTGTTAAATATTACAATTATTCTGTTGTACAAATTGCAGAAATGCTTCAAAGTATATTGAAATTAGACTGAAAGGAAATTGGAGATGTCATTGGTCTTTTGTTTGGGGGAAAAATGTCAAGACAATAAACTGTGCAGTAAAGTTTTAAAAATAATATAATATAATAATATAAACATAAAATAATATACACCATAATATATACCTTATGAGAGACGTGTGTGTGTGTGTGTGTGTGTGTGTGTGTAAAACATGAAACTTGACTCATGTGGTGGATAAAAATATCACATCTAGACTGCCCCATGGTCCTGTTTTTCAGCTTACTGACATTAGTCTGCATTAGGCCTTATAATGTTACCAGATGCAGGAATGGCTAGCTTGGAGCAGGAGCCTACTGTAACCAGCAGTGGATTTTTTTGTTTGTTTGTTTGTTTTGTTTTCTTAAGCTAATTTGCCTTTGAAAGGTTGGCAGTGGTTGGATGTTGGCAGGTCTCCTGATCAACTGTATACACCAGAGTGGTTATGGCCCACATTTTTGAGTGACAAAGCACTTTTCAGATAAACACGAAGAAACTGGAGTTGCAAATGCATTGTGCTATGAATCCAAGTTTGAACAGTTTGAATTAGATCAGCAGTACAGAGAACATGACAGGTCCCAGCTATTTGGTAATTTTGACCTGCTGCATCACTGATATAAAA
>PYXC01002480.1:32500-41808 GCA_015244755.2 Tenualosa ilisha | reverse complement strand
CTTAATCAAATTGCTGCACTTTTTATTTTACTCAGCAATCCACAAGAGAATGAACCAACCTTGTGGTCAAATCAAAAATGCTCCAAGACTGACCACCAGAAGCACAGACCAGCCAAGCATGGACTTTGGAAACTCTGTGTCTCAGGTTTGGGGTTATTTGACTCCAGTGGTCATTTCTGCTGTGCTCCTGCCAGCACCTGTGTCTGCTTTCTTGCATTGGGTGTGGAAGGCCCCAGGGCAGCCAGAGGCTGCGGTCCGCACTGAAAACCGGACCTCAGGAACAAGCATCAGACAAAGTCTTCCGAGTTCTGCTGGCATCACCATATGGACTCACTGAGTCAGGGAGAGGATATTTGCATTGTATGTGTGTGTGTGTGTGTGTAAAATCTGGCATGGACATATTCCACTCATTTTTAAAAGAAGAAATAAAAAAACTCTGATTGGGGATTCACGACTCTTTCCCTTTCCTGAAGCTGTGCAGAGAGAGAGAAAACCACAGACCAGAATGACAAGCAGAAACGCTTCCTGACTTACACTAACTTTACAAGACTGCATACACACAGCAGGACTGAAACCTATGTGAACCTTCTCTTCTTCTGCCTTTGTTGGATTTTTGTCTCTCCCACTCCTTTTCCTCTCTCTCTCTCTCTCTCTCTCTCCCATTCTCTCTCTCCCATGGCGCAGAGATAGGGGGATGAGATTGACGTAATTGGGAAAGTTTGGAGTTCTCTTTATGTCGGGGGCCTCTCCATTAAAGACAGTTCTGGCCGCTAATGGCGGACTAATGGCCCGTCTCTCCAGACAGGTCTCTGGCCCAGGCTCGGTGAGCGTGCGCACACACACACACACACACACACACACACACACACAGGTCTCGGTGCAGTCTCGGCTCTCACCCCAAAACGCTGCTCAAGGCTCCAGAGGACACCAGTCATGCCAGCACTCCACCCAACCCCAACCCCCACCAACATCTACTCCCCATCTAGGCAGAGTGATACAAGAAACCAGATGAGCTGTTTTGTCATCTCAGGACGGGAGAGACCCATTGAGGGGATAACAATAGTCCAATAGTCTCATGGATCCATCCATGCATGTCTCTGCTGAGGAACAAAGGAACATAATAGAACCAGACTCAGGAATACTGACCACTAAAGACAGAACATTAGTAACGGTAAAAATGATTAGCACCTCACCTCATGTGGCTATGCAGTCACTACTGCAAGAATATCCATAACTGGAAAGTGGAATAACTTCACAGGTGTTTATTATAAAACGAGTGCTAACTGATAACTTTTGGTTCAAATCTGTGAGTCACTGTCAAACAGCTGTCAGAACATGATCTCTACCAGAGGGCTATTTTTGGGAGCAGTCTCCAAGTCTGTGAGTGTTTGCCAGGCTTTGGCACTACTCTGCGATGTGTTTAGAGCATCTGGATCTCCACAGAAGATAGCAATACAGTAGCTCATTAGTCGGAATGCAGGGGGTAAACTTTACTTTTTGAAATGTGAATATCTGCCAGCTACTAAAAGATAATTGGTGAAATTCAACAGTCATTCAATAGTAAATCAGAAAGTCTGAAATCTGTCACCTTCAAAATTTACCAGCATTTGTCTGGTGCTAATGTTGAGCCTTTGATTGATTACTGCACTAAACAAAATCATGGCTGATGAATTGCAGGCTATTTAAACTTTTCAACGGCCAATATTTCTCAAAAAAAAAAAAAAAAACGACACAGAGGGGGAAAAAGAGCATGCTGACGCTAACTTCATCAAATGTTCAAATACCAAATACTCACAAAATAAGTTACATACAGTTTAAGACAGCAGATTTGTGTTCTATGCAGTGATCCACACAGAAGCGCAGACTGTTGCCAAGCAACAGACACCACCGTGTGCAGGTGTGTCGCTACAGCAGGATGACTTGGGGAAGCAGAGTAATTCAGATAGCAAACATCGGACTGTCATCTCAGATAATGAGATCTCCCCTGAAATACATCGTGTTCAATTTTGTTACCTGACCAGAGCATACAGGTGCAGCACTGGAGATGTTTTCTGTGGATTGCACACTTGTTGTACAATAATCATGCCACCTCTGTTGTCAAGACATTGGGAAACAACTGTTTCTGCTATTAATAATACCTAATACATAATAAAAACATCATTTTACTCATAATTGTTAACTTTGGTTATTGTTTTGTAGATGTCTGGCAGTTCATGAGGAACATCTGACATGTTAAATGAAGATGTATGGGGGACTAAACAGAGATGCGTCTAGTCGCACACATGCATGTGTCATGGCTGTGACTCTGGCCTGGGCACGCATGTTGAGAGTCAGACAAGTGCTTCTGGATTGATCCTAGCCAGCTGTGCATAACCCCCATGCAGATGGATACACACACACACACACGGCAGCTCCAACACATGGAGGCCATGCATCTCGTAGGCATGACAGTTTGTCAGGATGAGATGGCTTTGCTGGAGGGAGGCAGGCACACTGCTAGCCAGTCATACACCAGCTGTGTTTAACCTCTGGCCCTCATCACCCCCCATGACCACCACACACACACACACAACACACACACACACACACACACAAAGCATTCCCATGACTGAGCCGAGTAAAGAGGATATACCCTGACCTGCATACGACAACGTGTGTGTGCGTGAGTGTGTATGTGTGTGTGTGTGTGTGTGTGTGTGTGTGCAAGTGTATCTGGACTCAGACATATTTGAGGACATACAGATCCATTTAAAAACACATAGTCTTTAAGGGACGACTTCTGCTTAATCTTCATCTTCATCTCAACCCCCATGCACACTAAAGCACTTTGCACTTTCTCTCCGTCCTTTCCTTTGCGTCTGTCTGAGAGATACAGAGCCAGATTTCAGTCTTTCAAATGCAGACTGAAAAATAATATTTATGTTATCACCAACCATGGCTCAGTCTGCAGTGTATTCATTACAAATTCAGAGGAAAGTGTCTCCATAACCACTGTGTGCCAACTACCTCCCTTCATAATCCCCCACCCCTCTCTCTCTCTCTCATTTGTCTCTGTCTGTCTATCCCTCCTTCTGTCTCCCTTTCTATCGCTGACAGCCTAACACAGGCCTACCATGGATTTCCTCGTCTTCCTAAAATGGCCTTTAATTTCTCTCCATTCACTAACTTTACAAGACCCTTGGAGGCTAAGCTTCTGTGCTTGTTTATGACATCTTGGAAAGTGCCCCATGCAGGCGACCTTTCGGTAATGACCTGCAATTACTGTTTATGAAGAGTGTTAAAGGCTGCATACCCATTGTGAGATGTATTTGAGGTGGAATGGCTGATGTTCTGCCGTCCGTTTCATTGTTTAGATGGAGCCAAGGGTTCATGGCGACATTCCGCATAAATTTCACTCTGACCACGTTTTCCTAAAACCGTTATTACGTGCAAATAAACAAGGGCAATTAGACTCGCTGCAAACAAATACTATGCTATTTTTATCCCAGTGGAATCAACTGGCTTTCTTTCTTCTTTTCGCCAGAGGGGGGCAGTGTAGTCACGATATGGCTGTCATCAAACGCAAGCTCCATGCGCCTCACCGCAAGCGAAATCTGAGCGCTGTCGAAGAGTCTTATGCCGATTGAAGCTCTTGGTAATGGAGAATGTTTATTTTTTCCTTCTCCTCCAAGTATTTGCCCGACTCTAAATTAAGTTAAATTATATGCATACAAATATAATGAGGTCAAGGTATTGTTGGGGTAAATTATAGAGTTGTGGACGCCAAATGGAGTAGTGTTCATGCCAGCCTTACTTCAGCAAAACGCAACAAGTTACCGTAAATGTGAAAAAAAGACTAAACTTTATTATGGGCCTTTATTTATGGATTGCTCATGATTCAAGGATACAAGGTTACACCGCAGTAACCATCAACCTTAAGTCAACTGAGTCAGCTGTGAAACTTGAACTCATTGTTGCTCGCTTAACTGATGTATTGACTGTCTTCATGGGTTTCGAACATAGTAACTATCTCGCTTAAATACACAGAACAAATGGGCCTAATTAAAATGAAAGAATGAAAGAGTTAGCCAAAACTGATTTCTTACTAATAGTTATTTCCAAATTGACAGATACTTGGTACTGTGACAGACGTTTAGCTCTAAGTTTAGTACATGTTCTGATAATTAATTTGTCTTATCGTTTGAATGGTACCGGACATTTAACAAGTTAAATACTGAGACAGAGGCCGATGTATGCAGAGTTTCCGTTATTGCCCAACTTTATCAACTCTTGCAGTCACTCGTGGCTTTGCAGTCGCAAATCTCAGTCTCATTCAAATCTCCATTTCAGTCTGGAAGTGAAGTTTGAAGAGCCCAAACTTTGCTGACATCACATGCCGGCGGACCAGTAAGAGACTGGCTCGAGACTTCGGGGGCCGGGGAGAGACTGCGAGATTCTCCTGCTTGCACGCGCTCCCCGAAACTTCTGCTTGTGTTCTTGTGTTCTCCGAAGCTTTTGCTGATGGAGCGGAGGAATGCCAAATCTTACCCTTCCAGAAAGCCCTCTACTCAACACCACTTTCACTTGGGAAAATCTTCTGAATCACACTAAGTTTTCGATTCTCTTTGAAGGAGAGCAACTTTTGATGAAAGGACGGAAGGGATAGGAATTGTAAAATCACTCACTGGATGATGGATATGTTGGAGATATCTGCGCATCTGTAAATTCGAAACTCTTCTATTTTTTCTTTGCTTTTTATTAAGAGTTGCAAGGACGGCAAAACGGACGGAGTTCTGAATGGGAAGTTATAACAGAGAAGCCAGAAGAAGTTTGTGAAGTCTGAGAGATTACTTTTCATCTATTTCTGTCCCAGGCTACCCTCACGGTCCCCTTTGAGACATTAGTGATATACACGCAGAACTTGATCATCTAAACTACCCGCGGATTGCTCAATTATTTTTCTCCCATTTGTTCCGATACTGTGAATTTCTCTCTGTTCGTTACTTCCCGAGTTTAATCTTGTTCGCTGCGGATATGTTGGCGTTTGCGCGTGGGAGGTGGACGGCGCTGAGGTGCTGGGGAAGCCTGGTGCTGCTTTGTGGATTGCTGTGCTGTGTGGCGGTGGATGGGTGCCCTCATAAATGCAGTTGTTCTGGATCTCATGTGGATTGCCAAGGTCAAGGCTTCCGGACGGTGCCGCGGGGAATCCCCAGAAACGCCGAGCGCCTGTAAGTATTGAGAGTTTGAAGCAGCTTTTTTAATCGATCGGGTTTTATTGGCTGCGCGTGAGCCCCAAACCGTTAGTGAGTAGTTCGTTCCGTCCACGGACAGTGCTCTTGTCCTCTGCTGTTTTAGCATTTGTCATACCTGACACCTGTAACTTTGCCTTCTGACAGATGAAGACGTGTTCTTCCTGACGTCCAATAAAATGATGCGTAAAATAACGAGAGCTTTGCATCTGTCAGCTGAAACAATTGGATGTAAAAAATGTTATGCCTTTTTACAGAAATGCTAATTAACAGGAGTAATCTACTAATAGGCATGTAATTCACAATACATCTTGGTTCAAAGGAACAGGCAAAAATAGATAAAATTAGGTAAACTGTTCAACATTCAGGACATTTGCCTTAAAATGCGCAGTTTTCTCAGTTTCTCAGTTTCGCAGTTTTGTCATTGCCGACATTGTCTGCGACACAGTGCCTTGGTAATTGCAACTGCGATATGTAATTTAACAAGCTGAGTGATTACGCCCAAGTGCAGCAGCAGTTCCACGTGTTGAGCCGCAGGGTGGGCTTACTTGGGGACTTTTGAATAAAATTCAAATGCGAAAAGTTTTCGCATGGAAGTAGCCCGGAGGTTCGAGCGGAACAGGGCATTCAGTAGACCTTTCAGTGCATCTACTTGAGCTACTCTGTCGACCGGCCTAAATTGTTGTGTATATAAACAGTATTGCCACGATTAATCATCGCAAGAAGTGTGTGTGTGTACCTTGGCATCGTTTAACTGAGGAACCGCAACCCTATTAAGACGGTCTCTGTGGCGTTGCCTGAATCCCGTTCTGTCCGGGTGAGCATGCTCCTGCCAACCGGTGATTTGGAGGAGTGAGTTGTGGCTTTTCTTTCTTTTTTTTACGACGACCAAACCGGAGCACCAGCACGGAGCAGTTTCCACCTGTGGCAGTGCGCCCGACTTGGGCGAGCCATTACTTACCATAACGGGGTCAAGGACTGTAGGGGGTTAGAGAACGACTGTAACCCTACAACAATAAACACCGGCCCTTTCTTTGGAAACGCACGAATGCCAATCCCTGGTGCTGGCCTGGGGGTCGTTTGACCCCTGCGACCTCAGGAACTGGAGAGGGCTTGTGAGAGGAATTTTCATTCTAAGGAAAATAAATACTGTTCAAGAGCCGCTGCGGTCGCCTGGAAAAAGGAGTGTTTGTGTTTTTAAATTTGTTTAGTCAAATTCGCGCCCCATTTAGAGAAGCAGCCAAGAGGTGCTTGCTTTGGTTTTAGTGAAATTTGTCACGGTTGTTCTGCGAGGCCGGTGACTCGCAGGGGTTAGTGACCCGGTCAGGCATTCGAGCCTTCCGCAGGGAGCACTAAATTTAACAGAGGGCTTACGCGCAGTCACTTTAGTAAGGCATTACTTAGGGGCTATTGAAAACCAGGTGGAGTTGGCACCGCCTCTCTCGGGAGCAATTTTCACACTGCCACTATTTCCATATTAACCCGCAGCGCTGATTTGGCAGAAACGGAGAAACTACGCAGCGCCCCAAAAGCCCCCTCCCCTCCGGCCGCACTTGTCCATATTATCCGCAACTATGGGACGGAAAACATTTTCTTTAATACATGTTTATTTACTCGGTAACTCAACAGTTCAGTTCTTTGGCATATTAGGAGGTTTTCCTGACGGCAATAATAGCCTCAGCTCACGCTTCCCCTTTTCTCCCCTCTCCCTAATGTCGTCTCAGTATCCCTCTCTCAGCTGTCTCTCGTCTTCCCTTGTCTCCTTCGTCGGTGTGCGTGCGCAGCAGGGAAAACACCACGCGCACGGAATTGGACTGCTCGCCTTTCCCATTATTTTGCTTTTCAGCAGAAACATCAGTCTTCGTGTCTCCTTTGGTGATTGTTAACAGCCAGATGCAGCCTGTCCAGACACAACACACAAACTGTACCCCACTACATGCACTACAGGCAGCCTAATACATGCGGTAAAGCAAGATTAGCACAAATACAGAGGCAACTCAGAGCTAGAGAAGGGGGGTGGGAGAGGGGTGAGATAGTGATAGAGTCAGGACCAAGGGAAAGAAAGAAAAGGAAAAGGGAGAAACATATATAGTATATAGAGATGAAAGGAGAGACCATAGAACATAGAAGAAGACTGGGACAGGGCAAAGAAAGAAAAGAGAAGAGAACAGAGAGAGTGTGTGTTGCAGAGATGTAGGGCTGGAATGCAGGAACGTGGGGAGCTGGTTCTGTATGTTTAGAACATCAAACACAGCCAGTAGCAGTGCTAGAGCAGGTCAAAGTTCAACAGCCAGGACTACTGGACAGCTCAGCTACACACACACACACACACACACTCACTCACTCACAATCACACACCAGACCCAGACGGGATTGCTCAGCTCACCTGGCTAGACAGACTAGCCAGACCTTCAAAGCTATAAACACACATGCACACACACACACACACACACACATACATAACAGACCCAGACAGGATGGCTCAGCTCACCTGCACACAGACAGACTTGCCAGAGTTGCTCAGCCTTAAACATGCACACACACACACACACACACACACACACACGCGCACACACACACACACACACACACACCACCGGACTGTAGCCAGCCGCTGATGAGCTCTCTCCATGAGGCCACTGTCCCCGCTCCTCCAGCTGTCATTCAAATTCATCGCCTTGGCGATGGGGATTCCAGATGTGCTGCTCCTGTGCCATGTGCTCCATTTCAATCAAAAAACAATTAGGCTCTGGAAACATACTGATGCATGCCGCACTTGCTTTGGGCTGCGCTGTTCAGCCATGTTCTGCACTGTACGACACTCCTGCTCCAGAGATTTGACAGGTCCTGAGCTGTAGAACTCAATTGGTCCTAACAAGCAAGGGATTTTTTAATATCACACCGTCATTTAGATAGACTGTAACAGGATACCACTGGGTACTGCTCTGCCAAACCTCCAAAGGCCTCACTGCTCTCATTTCTGTTTTCCTGTGTGTGTGTGTGTGTGTGTGTGTGTGTGTGTGTGTGTGTGTGTGTGCGTGTGTGTGTGTGTGTGTGTCTGATGTTCCACTCAGACTGATCCAGTAGGTGACATGGTGAAGGCGTAATTGAATTTGTCTGTTTGGAAATAGCACAGATTGTTATCTCTCGCTGCTAGTCTCATAAAAATGACTCTGTGGGCACTGCAGCCCATTTGAAGTCACTGTCAAGGCTCTGTCCATGTCCATATGCTCTGTGAATGCAGCTGTTAGAATCTCACTGTTTTAAAGGGTAAGTCTGTGAGGTTCTGTGAGGTTGTGTCCTGACTGGCACCATCTTACCCCTTGTCTCTAAGCATCACATTTGTAGCATTAGACGCTTACAAGCTAACAATATGGAGCAGCTAAAGGCTTTCCACATCCTCTTCATGATGTACCTTCATGATGAGATGCTGCTGCTGTGTATGTGTGTGTGTGTGTGTGTGAGAGTGTGTGTGTGGGTGTGCGTGCGTGCGTGTGTGTTGTGTGTGCGTGTGTGTGTGCACGCGCGTGCGTACATATGTTGCTGCTGGCAAGCAATACCCATTTGGACTGCAGGCACTGCAGGCTGCCTCGAAAAAATATTTTTTCTCACACACATACACATGCACACACACGTGCACACACACATGCCCACATGCATACAGCATTGTGTAGAAACATTTTTTACGCGCTTGAAAAAAATGCTGAGGTGCTGCCCTTAACCTTGACTTCAAAAGAACCCCATGAGTGCCTCAAACCAGGTGGACTGGCATTTGTTGTGTGTGTTTGTGTGTGAGAGAGAAACAGAGAGGGCGTTTGTGTATATTGTGGGGAGGAGGCTATGCTATGTTGATTTCTTTTTGAGTGTTTGAGTTGTTTTGAGTTGTTTGTCTGATGTGTTCATGTTGTGTTTGATGTGTGAAAGATTGGGTGTGTGTTTCAGATGGGAAATCTCTGTGAGCATCTGAAACATTTTTTGTTACAGTGGTTGTGTGTGTGTGTGGGGGGGGGGGGGGGAGCTTTTTGTATAGAATAAGAAAGTCACGAACTTCCAGACAGCCCTGAAGAAAGACCGCAAACC
>PYXC01002480.1:20000-22500 GCA_015244755.2 Tenualosa ilisha | reverse complement strand
CTTTGGCAAAAAAAGAACATCCGAACAGTGCCGAAAGCGGTACAATGATGTTAGAATGATGTGCGCGCATTGTGCACGCTTTCATATCCCAAAGCGCTGTGCGCCCCTAAAATAGCTTTTCAGCAATGTGTAACTGACGACAGAGAAGGGTTTTGTTGGTCACTGGCGGATTTAATTTTTGCGTCCCTATAATAGCATCTGGCACGCTTTGCGCCAGACCACACCTCTTCTCTTCTCTCTGAAACCGTATAGGTGATTGTCTGTGACTAACAACAACCTTTGGCTGGCAGGAAAACACACACACACACACACACACACACACACACACACACATACACTTACTCTCCCTCTCAAACACACGTGCACACCCACCCACACACACTCTTACCTTTCTCTCTGTCCTGCACAGATGCAGACACACACATACATGCACACACACGCACACACACACACACACACACACACACACACACACACAGAGGGCCATGCAGTCTCTCAGGGCTCACCGGAGCCCATCTGGAGGGCATTGGGGGAGATTACTTTTAATGCTCATAAATAACTGGCAGCCAGTCGGGACCCTCATCTGGCCGAGTCGGAGACAGAAGTATTTAGACCCGCACAGGGACCTGTGTATGGGAGCCCAGCTTTATCAACAAGGAATGCAGTGAGCCTGACCAGCCTGTCACTCAGGCCTGCGTCTGGTTTTACACACTCACACACATACATACACACACATGCACACACACACACACACAAACTCACAAACACTACACACACACATGCACATGCGCACATGCACACACTCACATACACACACAAGCACACACAGTATATACACATGTTTACAGTACACACACACACACACACATACACACACGGCAAAAAAACAACAAAAAAAAACCACACAGACATACATACTCAAGCATAAGCATATTACACACACACACACACACACACACGCACACTTACACACACATCCATTCCTGAGTCAAGCATATGATGAGAGCCTGTGGAGTCACGGAGACTGGGCCTGGACAGTGTTTTCCATCCTATTTTTCTCTTTTCTCCTTTTTCACTCTCTCTCTCGCTCTTTGGCTATCTGTCTTTATTTCTCTACCTCCTTCTCTCACTCAGCATCCCTCTTTTCTCTCCTCATGTATCTTCACTCCCCCGTCTTCCTCTCTCTGTGCCCCGCTCTCTCTCTCTCTCCATTCCTCTCCTCTTCTCCTCCTCACTCTATCTCTCACTCCGCGTGGCCAAACGTGTCATCATCGTCTGACAAAATAATATGACACAAAACATGAACTAATGGCAAAGTTACAGTCGTCAGTGTAAACATTTGTTTAAGAGACCATTAATAACCCAACATGCCACAGAAGAATCCAACAGTGTACTTTTTGTACTCTTTTTTACAGACACACACACTCACACATACTCAAACACACACTGAAACACGTACACACACACGTACAGACACAAACACAAACATACACACATACAAACGCAGGGACACACACACACACACACACACACACACACACACACACACACATACACACACATACAGTACACATACACACACACAAACACACACACACACACACACTCACAAACCACCTTTAGACCAGCTTTAGCTTGGCTCTGGTTCTGTTCAGTTCAGTTCAGAAGGTTCAGAGACGTACAATATCTGCCATGTACACACCAGTTAACACTCATGTTAGTGTATAAGCACACACATCTCTACATACACACATTATCCAGTGCACACCCAAATGCACACACACACACACACTACACGTACAGAGAACGTCTCTACCCATATGGCCCTGGTGGATTTGGAAGAATGGGGTGATGTGTGTGTGTGTGTGTGTGTGTGTGTGTGTGTGTGTGTGTGTGTGTGTGTGTGTGTGTGTGAACTGCATGCCCAGGATAAATGATGCGGAAATGGTCTTTGGCTCTGTCTGACATGGTGAGCACAGGGCTGTATGGATGAAGCAGACATAGGCCAAGTCATGCTCTTGTTAGTGTGTGTGTACTTGTGTGTGTGTGTGTGTGTGTGTGTGTGTGTGTCTGTGTGTGTGTGTGTGTGTGTGTGTGCACGCGTGTGTGTATGCCATGTAGATTGTTCAGACATTTGCCAAGTCATGCACTTGCTAGTGTGTGTGGCGCTGTTTCAGCTCATGACACCGGTGAGGCATGACTTCCTGCCTATCGGTCCATCTGATTGGCTGCCTGGTGATGTTCATGCTATCTGATTGGTGGATTAGTCTACTGAACTTCCTGTATGTGTGTGTTCTCTTCCCCTAGGCACCTGGAGAATAATCAGATCAGTGTGGTGGAGAGAGGAGCATTTCAGGACCTCAAACAGCTGGAGAGGCTGTGAGTATGCGGTTGCACGTGTGTGTGTATGGGTGTGTGTGTGTGTGTGTGTGTGTGTGTGAGAGAGAGAGTGGGAGAGAGAGAAAGAGAGAATTCCACAGGGACTTGCCCACGTCAGTTA
>PYXC01002479.1:47500-49911 GCA_015244755.2 Tenualosa ilisha | reverse complement strand
ACACACACACACCACACATCCCTACACAAACTCTGAGGCTGAAATTATGCTTACCGCAGTTCATCTAGTTGCAGTTTGGATGACAAAGACCAGAACACAAAAGTTTCACTCCTGAGTCCAGCAGCTCACTGTTATTCAGGTTCAGCACTCTGAGACTTGAGGAGTGTGAGGTCAGAGCAGAGGCCAGATAGGAACAGCTCTTCACTGTCAGATTACAACTCTCCAGCCTGAAAAAAAGAATGTTAGTCTGAGTATCAATTACCAAATGTGTACACAATACACACACTAGCACACACACACACATTCTCCTCTAACGAAGACACTTGTTTTCCCTGACTCTCTCATACACACAATCTGTCAGATTACACATCTCCAGCCGAAAAAAGTTAGATCTAAGTAACAATGAAACTTTCTCTCTCTCTCTCTATCTCTCTCTCTCTCTCTCTCTCTCTCTCTTTCACATGCAACACACACACACACACACACACACACACACACACACACACACACACACATATATCTCTCTCTCTCTCTCACACACACACACACACCAGCATTTTTGCTAACATTTTTCGCTCTTGCCAGATTACACTCCAACAGCCTGAAAAAAGAATGTTAGATCTGAGTATGAATCAATAATACAAGCAGACACACTCACACAACAACAACATGTACACAAATGAATGCCCCCTCTTCTCCACACACACACACTCATACTTTCTATCCTATCCTCTTGCTCTCTTTTATCCTACACACACACACACACGCACGCACAAGGACACGCACACACTAACACCATGAGGCACTCTCCTTCACACACTCTTTCACACACCATCTGCCCACATACTCACATACCCACTCATCAAATTATTCCTCACTCATTTTCCCAGACATTTTCCTGATCGTCTCAGTCAAACTGGGCCTGAGACCAATTATTCCACCTTCTTTTGTGCCAACTTGATGACCTTGATATTGTAACGCAAGCAAGTGCATTATTTCTCCATAAAATCACCATATTATCTTTAAAACCATCATTTTCCTTTTGAAGAAATTTGATGAAAAGAAAAATTTGCAAGAACCTGCAACTCAATGGGAATTTTGGAAAGGTGAGCAGAGGTGTTGCAGGTTTGTCACCCAGAGCGCTACAGAACACACTAGCGGCAACATCAAAGAATGCCCCAACTCTCTGTGTCACTCCGGTGTCATGCAAGCAGGATCAAGCTTGGGCAAGTTCTGATGTCAGCCAGCTATATTTCACAGAGTAGACCAGTAGAGGGGCAAAACTTCAGACTTGAATAAATTGCAGCCAAGGGCAGGAAACTCAACATTTCATCACTCATGCTTCTAAATGCTGTAAATACTGTTTCATTATACGCGTGGGAAGGTCAATAAAACACCTTGTGTGTGTGTGTGGAGGCTGTATATGGTGCACACCCACACACACACACACACACAGGACAAACATTTGTCACTCACACAGTGTGTTACTTACTGAGCTGATGTGGATGTAGTGACCACTGGCACCAGCCTCTGAAGAACTTCATCTGGACTGAGGAGTTCTGTCTGATCTTTCTCTGGTGTCTTTATGTACTTCTGCAGGTCAAACTCAGCCAGCTGCTCTCCTGACATCTTAAACTCAAATCTCTTAGTCTCCCACTCTCCTGGTAAGAGCATGTCTACATACAGAGCTCCTGAGCTCCTGTCAATGACCTCCACTACAGCATGGTGATTCAGCTCATTCAGACAGTAGAACAGGCTGATCCCTCTGTATGAATCCCTTGATGAATAATTAATAGTAAACTGGTCCACGTTGGATCTCTCATCTCTGATCTTCTGTTTGACATACTGGACTGTTTGGTCTGAGCTCTGTGATTGGCTACTGCTCTGTGGGCAGCAGGTGTCTTAAGAGAATCTGATTGGACTCCAGTGAGAGGCCCAGAAGGAAGCGGAGGAAAAGGTCCAGATGTCCGTTCTTACTCTGTAAGGCCAGGTCCACTGCAGTCTTGTGTAGGTCATGAAGTGTTGCAGCTCTGAACAGAACAGAGAGCTGAGAGGTTTGCTGTTGGTGAGGCATGTTTCTCTGTCTGTTGCTGAAGCAGAGGAACACATATAAAGCTGCAAGAAACTCCTGGATGCTCAGATGCACAAAGCTGAACACCTTCCCCTGGGACAGTCCAGAATCCTCTCTGAAGATCTGAGTACACACTCCTGAGTACACTGATGCCTCTGTGACATCAATGCCACACTCTCTCAGGTCTTCCTCATAGAAGATCAGATTGCCCTTCTCCAGCTGTTGGAAGGCCAGTTTCCCCAGTTTGAAAATCACCTCTTCATCTCTCTCTTTTCTCTCTGTTACCTCCCCTCTTTTATGCTTGTCTGGATGATCAGGAAGTGTGTGTACATTTGAGTCA
>PYXC01002479.1:0-42500 GCA_015244755.2 Tenualosa ilisha | reverse complement strand
TAATAAATATATTCACTTTATCATATTACATTATAATAAATATATTCACATTATATTACATTATAATAAATATATTCACTTTATCATATTACATTATAATAAATATATTCACTTTATCATATTATTATAGTAAATATATTCACACACAAGAAAAACAAGACACCAAAAATTATTTACTACCACATGTAGGTGGACACAAATACTGTAAAAAAGCTGACTTTTCCAGATAGAGTGTGTGTGTGTGTGTGTTTGCGAGTGTCTGTGCATGCTCTTGACTGTAATATTGTCATGATATTGTCCCTGATCAAAACTCGTAAGTTGACCTTTGGGCAGTTCATAGGCCTGTCCTGTGGCAATGACTGGTTGGTGTTCAGTAAAGCAGTGAGTGTTTGCATACATGAGGAGTGTGTGTGCAGCACTGGGGAATAAGTGTGGAATCTCTGACAGGTTGTGTGTGAGGACAGAAAACAAGACACTTCCTCGCAGATTTCTGTTTGTTAGGTATGGAGTTGTGTGTTGTGTTCTGTGTGTGAGGTATGGAGTTGTGTGTTGTGTTTTGTGTGTGAGGTATGGAGTTGTGTGTTGTGTTCTGTGTGTTGGGTATGGAGTTGTGTGTTGTGTTTTGTGTGTTGGGTATGGAGTTGTGTGTTGTGTTTTGTGTGTTGGGTATGGAGTTGTGTGTTGTGTTTTGTGTTTTGGGTATGGAGTTGTGTGTTGTGTTTTGTGTGTTGGGTATGGAGTTGTGTGTTGTGTTTTTTGTGTGGAGGTGTGTGTTGTGTTTTGTGTGTTGGGTATGGAGTTGTGTGTTGTGTTTTGTGTGTTGGGTATGGAGTTGTGTGTTGTGTTTTGCAAAAAGGGTTTGACAAAATTGAAAACTGTGTGAAGGGCCCAGAATTAGTTAGTTCTAGTGTAGAGTTACAGTTTGCAGTTGTGTTATGGAGTTATGGCATCTGAGTAACAGGTTCAGAAACTGTGACACATGTAAAGATGTTGTGCGTAAGCCGTTAAAAAATAAACTGTAGTATGAATAGATCATCATGATCAATAAACAAGGTATTATTAAAGAAATTGAAGGCCTGCATACGAGCATGAAGTTAACAGTCTGATCAGATGTTTCTGATATCGTTTCCTGATGTGTGTTGTAAAGAATCCAAGTGATGTCTACAGTCACCTCTACTGCTCCAAATAGACCTCTCCCATCTGCCCAGCTGTATTACTGATAAGGGAACTGATAAGGGAACTGATTGGGGATTGACGACGGCATCAATATTGATCAAACCTGATCAAATCCCACCCCGAGTTGTGTGTCATGATGGACGCAACAACTGTCTGGTTTTGAAGTTTTATTGCCGGGCGACTCCTCTGTCAGGACAGCCGCAAAAGGGAGAAAAAGTTACACAGAGAAAAACAAATGAGTCAACAATTGAATCAGTCATTACAGTGTTAAAAAGAATGCAGAACATGGCGTACCTAGTGGAAACACAGCAAAAAGAAAATAACATCAGGCATAACGTTAGCCAGCCGTGCCACAACTCCTGCCAAACACACCAGGGAATCACACCTAACATTTCTGATCCCAAATACAACATCCAGTACATGACAAGTCTGCT
This sequence comes from Tenualosa ilisha, assembly GCA_015244755.2. NCBI lineage: Eukaryota > Metazoa > Chordata > Actinopteri > Clupeiformes > Clupeidae > Tenualosa > Tenualosa ilisha. Next base: position 40,890 of record PYXC01002479.1, on the reverse strand, counting down.
TGCTGCAGCAGCTGATGAGCAGATATTTAGCACTAAATCAGGATGCACTTTCCCTGTTTCAGCTGCATCCTGCACACTTCCATCCTCCAGCCTCACCCCTCAGTGACAGGTGCACAGTTTGTACATTCCCCCCTTGTTATAGTTTCTTCATAGTGGGGTGCTGTAGCTCACTGGACTAAGGCTTGAGGCCATAAACCCGGGGTCCTGGATTTGAGTCCGACCCAAGGTCATTTCCTGATCCTTCCATCACTCTACTGTCCAATCAGAATAAAAGCAAACAACCCCCAAAATATCTTTATTGTTTATTAAACATGAAACATGAAAACAAGACACTCAACTGTTGCACCAGAGACACAAGGAATTATCATATTAACAATAGAAAAAAAATAGCAAATATGTAAAAAGAAAACAGGAACAATTCCTGTCAGTAAGACTTCTGCCACACCACACCACAACCCCTGATATGTTTTGTGGAAATGAACAAGCAAATTGTAGTTCAGAAACTAGAACAGAATTGTGTCCAGGAGCACCACCATCATTTTATCATCTGTTCCTTGGCCTAATACCCACATTGTCCGAAAACTTCATCCAACGTTATCTTGCTCACAGACAAACACACAGACAAACAGCAGTGAAAACAAAACCTCCTTGGCAGAGGTAATTAGGCACTGGTGGGGAAATTCAGAGAAGCTGTAAGGCTGTCTGTCTGCTGTGTGGCTCTCCTGTTCCTACAGGATCTGTGTGTCCTGCGGTTCTCATGTTGTCCACAGGTCCTCCACCAGGAGGCGCTCCTGCTCCTGTAGGATGGTGTAGAAGGCCAGTTTGCCCTGAGCTCCAGCTGAGTGCAGACGCTCATAAAGGGCCCTCATTCTGGCCTGGCTGGTGGGAGCAGCACTGATGGTGGAGTAGCTCTCCTGGCTGATGACTCTCTGGGAGAGGAGTCTGTCTGCTATGGGCATCACCTCCGTCACCCTGCTGATGATCTGGGACCTGTGCTTATCCACAAAGGCAGCTGCCTCCTGACTGCCAACCTGTCTGGACATCCTGCTGGGCTGCTGGTAGTCCTCTCTGCGGATCTGGACACTCCAGATGGGCTCTGTGTCCTCAGAGCTGAAGAGTTCCATATCAAATGCTTCTCCTGGGTGCTTTGTGTAAATCTCAAAGTAGTTGCTAGTGGAGACCCTCTGCAGGTTTATTTCCTGAGGCTGGATCACAGACAGGCATGATGTCGTCAGACAGACTTTGACTTCCGGCGGGAGTGGGCCCACTGCGCCAGGCTTGTCAACCCACACCCCCTTGTGCTTTTCTTTCTCACGGATTTTCTCAATGTGAGACGGGTCGTTTGGCACCACATAGACGTGGAGAGTCAGGGGAGTGGTGCGGGTGCAGAAGAGCAGCAGCTCACAGCAGACTTTAGGATAGAAAAGATGGATTACATAATACACCACCCCCAAAAGAGAGAAGGAGGGGTGGAGAAGCCTAGCGTGGTGTCGGGTTAGTTCACACTCCTCCACACACACTCCACTGTCCTGCCCATGCAGAACCTTCACAGCATCACACACAGACGCCTCAGAATCCCCCAAATAGAGGAAATGGGGCAGATGGATCTCCTCCAGCTCTCCTGATATGAGCTTGATGTCCATCAGAGGACCAGCTGGTCTGATCTGCATGTGGGCCAACTGTTCAGCATAGACATTCCAGTCTGTGAAGCGGTACTGGAGGGAGACTGGACCAGCACATGACCAGCGCAGACGAGACACTGTGCACTCATAGCTCCCTGCAGGAGAGCTCAGGCTGTAGGTGGAGACTCTCTTCTCTGAAGAGACTTCAGGCTTCACTGGTACCCAGCTGGAGTCTGGAACTTCAGCACAGGCCGAACAACTCTTGTGCTGGTCATCAGTGCGGAGATCCTCCCTTTAAGACACACACACACACACACACACACACAATTTCTATTGTCACATTTTAATGCGTCTATCGTTGTGCACATTTTCAGATGCATATTACCACTAATTCATTGCAAATACTGTAGCATCATTAGTTTCAATAATTAAATGTCAATAATAAAAAAACAGTTTTCACTGTATTTTGGTTGTGCTACAACTGATCATCTATCAACATTTCAATATGACCATCAACACAGGAGAAACTGTGATTTCAGTTGACTTAGTGAGAGACAGAGAGAGTGTTTTCGTGCGCACATGTGTGTGTGTGTGTGTGTGTGTGTGCGTGTGTGCTGTTGTCCATCAAACTCACTGGGGATTGTCCAGAGAGAGAAGGCCTGCAGTATCTGATGACTGGGAGATGCTAGTAGGAGCTGCCACTGCTGATGGACTCTCCTTTCTGAAAGTGCCACCATCATACCTAGAAGACAAACAAAAACACAAGTATTACCCATTAAGCCATCATGGTCTGGCCCAGAGGTGGGCCACACATTCCACAACGAATCATTCATAATTACATGTATTAACTTCATACTTTCAGAGGTTTGGTAAACTTAGTCATTTTTGGTCCCATCCATTCATATTGCATCCCTACTCAAGGGACACATACATATTATGGTATACATTTACATATGGTAAACATTTGACCATATAGCCCTTTTCTTTGGTTCATTTATGCATACATACATAGATTTCTATACATACAGCTCTGGAAGAAACTGACCAGTGTTTTTGGCTCACAGAATGCTTTTCTCTGGAGAGGAAACCTTCACTTGAGGTTCGAGCTCACCCAGGGCACCACTGTTATCCATTGCGGGCCAATGTGTGGCTCACCTCTGAGCCAGACCAGTTTTGCTCAGTGGGAAAGTAATTCAGCAAAAGAAGAGGGTGACCACCGAAAAAGAGAGTGGGTTAGAAAGGAGAGAGGAATGAAAGATGGAGTATCAGCACTGCCAGACTGAAATGTTGAAGTACTGAGCCAAAGGCTCAAAATGATTGCTTTTGGAAAAAGTCTTTTCCAAGCCATTCAGCTTAAGATTCCACTCAGTTCACTTCTAAAAGCCTCTCAAACGAATAATCAACACACAACCCATTGCGACCAAACATGTCATTCAAAAGGAAAACGTCACAAAACAGTCCATAACATTGAGCCAGATAATGTTGGGGCCGAGCTCAAGGACAATCTGCTAATGAGGCCTGATGGGTCAGAAAGGGACTGTAGGACTCTATATGCAGGTTACAGTGAATGAACAACTGTCTCCCAGTGAGACAGACTGCACGAGACAGAGGGCTTTTATTCTGATATCAGGAACAGCAGCCAGAACAAACACATTCACACATTTGACACACTGCAGCACCAACAGTAAGGGTGGAGCTAAAAAGTCCAACACCACTGGTCTAATCAGAAGCATTTTGGAGATTGGCATCTGACTCCACCAATAGAGATGGCTGCACATTCACACTCTTACTGGCATTACAGCCTATTGGATTTGGATTTACACTGAAACATTTGACATTAAAAACAGACAGAGAATTCTGAAAGAGACATATGGATGAAAAGAGCAAAGGGAGGAGGAATGAAGGAGGAGAGAAAGAGAGATGTGGACTGAGGCTGAAGGATACAACCAAACACCTATGAGGAGTAAAAGATGAGAAAGGGCTTGAACACATTTCTGTCACACCATTTCAACACTACCATATTCAGAGAGATAGAACAAGATGGTGTGTGTGTGTGTGTGTGTGTGTGTGTGGTGAGTGTGTGTGGGTGTGTGTGTGTGTGTGGCGGCAGTGGTGGTGCTGTGTTTGTGTGAATGTGTGTGTTTGTGTGTGTGTATGTGTGTTGCGGAAGAGGTGGTGGTGGTGTGTGTGTGTGCGTGTGTGTGGTGGTGGTGGTGGTGGTGAGTGTGTGTGATGGTTGTGATGTATTTGTGTGATGGTTGTGGTGTGTGTGTGTGGTTGTGGTGGTGAGTGTGTGGTGGTGGTGTGTTTGTGTGCATGTGTGTGTGTGGTGGTGTGTATGTGTGGAAGGAAGATAAAGGTGAATAAAAGGAGAGAGAGAGACAGAGAGAGATAGAAAGATGGACAGATGAGTAACAGAAGAGAAAAGAACAAGATAAAGAAAGACTGGGTGAATGAATAGGTGAGCAGGAAAAGAGAGAGAGAGAGAGAAGGATGAAAGATGGCTAGATGAATAAAAGCAGAGGAACACAGAATCAGACAGAAGAGAGAGAATGTGGAGGACAGAAAATCAAAGCCAGGCATCCATGTTGGGTCTCATGTTCTAAAGACCTGAGTGAGATGTTTAGATATTTACTCACATTAGTGTCTCCAGTTTACAGTGTGGGTCCTTCACTAGAGCACAGAGCTGCTCTACATCTGATGACCTGATCAGGTTATTGATGCTCAGGTCCAGCAGTCTGAGACTTGAGGAGGTCAGAGCAGAGGCCAGATAGGAACAGCTCTTCCCTGTCAGATCACACCTCCACAGCCTGAAAGAATGATACATCTGCATATTAATCACCAATCCTCTACTCACACACACACACACACACAAACCATCTCCCCATACACGAACATACACATCCTCATACACCAACTCTCTCTCACACACACACACTCTCTCACTCTCTGCATGTACTGACATACACACTCTTTCTGGTTTACACACGGATTAAAAGTGGACTGTGCATCTCACCTGTCGTGGTGACAAACACACACACAAACACTCACCTCCACTCCTCTTTCTCTCTCACAGTCTCTTTCTTTCACACACACATTACTGCCCACATTAAGCCTTAAAAGCGGACTGTGCATCTCATCTGTTGTGGTGACGAACGAGCAAACAAAAAAACAAACAAACACACACACACACACACATACACACGCACACACACAAACGCTCACACACACAAATTGCTAAATGATGCTTACTGTAGCTCCTCCAGTTTGCAGTTTTGATGACGAAGACCAGAACATAAAAGTTCCACTCCTGAGTCCAGCAGCTCATTGTAACTCAGCTTCAGCACTCTGAGACTTGAGGAGTGTGAGGTCAGAGCAGAGGCCAGATAGGAACAGCTCTTCTCTGTCAGATCACAGCCATATAGCCTGAAAAAAGAATGTTAGATCTGAGTATCAATTCCCAAACGTGTACACAATACACACACTTGCACACACACACACACACACACACACATACACACACACACACACTCCATACAACCTCCTTAATCTACCAGTGTTACTGTTCCTTGTTGGTCTGTGTCCACACACACACACAGTCCCACATCCCCTGACAGTTTAGAGCAGAGTTTAGATTAGGCCTTTACTTAGCCTGGGAGAAACACAATCTAACTATACATTACCAACACCATCACACACACACACACACACACACACACACTTACCTCCACTTCTCTCTCTCTTATCCTCACACACACTCTAACCCTACCCACAATTCAACAAACATACACCCACAAACACACATGCACATTTAAAGAGGTATTTTTGGTGTAGACTGACTAGATTATAATGCACTGTCCTAACCTAACAAGCCAGACTACAAAATCAAAATGTACAGTCTGGCCACAACCAGGCTCAATCCTAGGGGGCGGAACCAACGGTTGTCTTTCAAACTGGCTCTGCATGTAATAGGATAGCACTACCATCAATCAGACCAACGTCAGCAAAACAGCAAAAACATCTTTCTTTGAAATTAAGGACTTGAGTGCCCTTTTCTGCCCAACTTTCAAAGAAAAGTTGGAAACTCTTCCATGGCCACAGCCTTAGTTGTTCTGCTGTGTCACAACCCTGACATCACCATGCTAAGCCCAACCAATGACTCTCTACAAGGATAGAGCATTGTGATTGGTCCGACCAAACCTTGGTAGAAGACCTACTGAGGCCCTATGTTGCGTAGATAGATGTACTGGCTGAGCAAAACTATTTGCTACCCCCCCCCCACACACACACACACACACACAAAAAAGACACAATCACACAGTCACTCTTTCCTAAACTTTTGTATCTTTTCCAATGTGTCCTTGTTTTTTGTCCCCAAGTGCCTCTTTAGATTCACTGATCTCATCATACAGGAGGAATAAACAACCCTGCACACCTGCAAAGGCCTGAGTGCAGTGGAGGTCTGGCCCTCCCTCATTTCTGCTTCTACTATTAGGCTGCTGTGTGAAGAAGCTTTGGCCTACAGCTCCCCTCACTGTTGAGTCCAATAGTCAGACATCCCAAGTCTCCCTGAAGCTCTGGGAGTCTCCTGTATTTAGATAGTGGCTCCCAGACGCCCACGAGTGATATACAATCTCATTCTGCATGCAATCTGGTGACTTTGGGATGAAAAACAAGGACACATTGGAAAAGATATAAAAGTTTTAGGAAGGAGTGACTGTATGATTGTCAAAGTCAAAGTCAGCTTTATTGTCGAAAGCCATATGTACAGGTTGCACACATGGGATTTGAAATTACAGATGTGTGTACAGTATGTGTATGTGTGTGTGTGTGAGAGAGAGATGGTGTTGGTAATGTATATTCAGATTTTTTTTCTCGCAGGCTGAGGAAAGGTCAAATCTAAACTCTCTGGGGATATGGGACAGTGCACAATAATCTAGTCAATCTACACCAAAGACATCTGTTTGAAAATGTTTAAAGATTATTTTCTATATTCTATTTGTACCTAGAAAGAGAGAGAAGAAAAATGCCTGTGTGTGTGTGTGTGTGTGTGTGAGTGTGTGTGTGTGTGTGTGTGAGAGAGAGAGAGAGAGAGAGAGAGAGAGAGAGAGAGAGAGAGAGAGAGAGAGAGAGTGGGCCAAGATATGTGTGTGTGGTTATTTAATTGTTTGTGTGTATGAGGGAACAATTTATCAAACAATTCATCTTTGTGTGCCCGTCACTTTTGGCTTCAATTTAAGGTTGTACATACAGTCCATACGTCCAAAATGAAATTGTCCAAATTAGCTCAGCCTCAGCTGTGACAAATGTGATAACCCTGATGCAACACTGATCCAAATGTTCTGGCTCTGCTCAAGTCTTGATAAGTTTTGTAAGATGTATTCCACTCTTTGAGATACTAAACAGAAGCAGATGTACTCATAGCGCTACTAGGTGTGATTGGAGAAGAGAGGATGTCAAAAGCCTAAAAGCACAAAGCTTTGGCCTTCATATCCCTTCAGGCACAATTGGTGCAATACTATTCAAATGGAAGGGCAAAGTCCTACCTACACATTCAGAGTGGCTCAAAGACCTCATTGCCTGTTTGTCTCTCAGTGGGGAAAAAAATGTTTCATTCACTCCATAGTTCAGAGAAAAATTGTATACAGTCTGGGGATCAGTTTGGATTCAGTGCCGGCACACACTGAGCGTAGGGCATCAAGTGCTGGGCAGGGCACCAAACTTTTCCTAAATACAGTAGCCTAATTTAGTGCATACTTTTCAGTTCAGTTTAGTTCAGTGTAGAACTTCTACAATTAAATCAATGCACAAATATGTTCTTACATAGACCTGGTTGTGTGTCACTTTACCCTCAGGTGCTCCTATAAAACAGGCTGACAGCTACACAAAGTTGCAGAATTGATCTTTGGTTCATAGCCTATGGCAGTGCAGGTAGCCCATTTGACAGGACAAACTATTGGGACTCAATACACAAAACAATCTCTAAATGTAATAAATAAGACATAGCCTGCTGACTTTGTCTGCTGATAAATTTGATACAACAGAGATCAAACAGTGAATTGGCAGCTAACACTAACCGAATGGGGCACAGAAAGTCACTTTCAGTTCATTTTCCAATTTCCCCTATCAGTTAATGTTAGTTGCTGATTCACTATTAGGTCTACATAGTTTTCTGGTTCTTTTTCCTACACACAGCACTCGTCACCTTGAACAACAGGGCTATTGATTGATTCACAGTACTGTATTTCTCTATTCATAAGCAGCTCCATCTCATTTGTTGTTTATTTGAAATATCCAAGGACACTGATGTAGCCTGCTATACTTTCACAACAGTGCAGAAACTTGGTGAAATGTCTTAAAGTGACAGGCACCATTTATCAATAGCCGACATATTAGTGTTAGTTATAATCAGCAGCATTTCTTTTCAAATACGTCAGCATTCAAAATTTGTAGTTCTTTATATTTAGCCTTGGTTGTTTGCTTTACAGAAGTGCACTATTGTTGTAAATGTAGGTGAAATACTGGCTACAACCTTGTCTTTCAGAACAACAATATAAAATAAAACCATACAGTCACAGTGTTACTTACAGAGCTGATGTGACCACTGGCAGCAGCCTCTCAAGAACTTTATCTGGACTGAGGAGTTCAGTCTGATCTTTCTCTGGTGTCTTTATGTACTTCTGCAGGTCAAACTCAGCCAGCTGCTCTCCTGGCATCTTAAACTCAAATCTCTTAGTCCTCCACTCTCCTGGTAAGAGCATGTCTACATACAGAGTTCCTGAGCTCCTGTCAATGTCCTCCAGTACAGCATGGTGATTCAGCTCATTCAGACAGTAGAACAGGTTGATCCTTCTGTCTGACTCCTTCTGATCTCTGATTTTCTTTTTGACATACTGGACTGTTTGCTCTGAGCTCTGTGATTGGCTACTGCTCTGTGGCAGCAGGTGTCTTAAGAGAATCTGATTGGACTCCAGTGAGAGGCCCAGAAGGAAGCGGAGGAAAAGATCCAGATGTCCATTCCTAATCTTTAAGGCCAGGTTCACTGCAGTCTTGTGTAAGTCATGAAGTGTTGCAGCTCTGAACAGAGCAGAGAGCTGAGAGGTTTGCTGTTGGTCAGGCATGTTTCTCTGTCTGTTGCTGAAGCAGAGGAACACATATAAAGCTGCAAGAAACTCCTGGATGCTCAGATGCACAAAGCTGAACACCTTCCCCTGGGACAGTCCAGACTCCTCTCTGAAGATCTGAGTACACACTCCTGAGTACACTGATGCCTCTGTGACATCAATGCCACACTCTCTCAGGTCTTCCTCATAAAAGATCAAATTGCCCTTCTCCAGCTGTTGGAAGGCCAATTTCCCCAGTTTGAAAATCACCTCTTCATCTCTCTCTTTTCTCCCTGTGTACTTGCCCTTTTTTATACTTGTCTGGATGATCAGGAAGTGTGTGTACATTTGAGTCAGAGTCCTTGGCATTTCTACTTTTTCTGATTCTTTTGATGTGTTTTCTACAACAGTGGCTGAAATCCAGCAGAAGACTGGAATGTGACACATGATGTAGAGGCTCCTGGATGACTTCAGGTGTGTGATGATTCTTCTGACCAGGTTCTCATCACTGATTCTCTTCCTGAAGTACTCCTCTTTTTGTGGGTCATTAAATCCCCTTATATCTGTCACCTGACTCACACACTCACGAGGGATCTGATTGGATGCTGCTGGTCGGGTGGTGATCCAGAGGAGAGCAGAGGGAAGCAGATTCCCCTTGATGAGGTTTGTCAGCAACAGGTCCACTGAGGCTGGCTCTGTCACATTACAACGCTTTGTGTTGGAGTGGAAATCTAGAAGAACTCGACACTCATCCAGACCATCAAAGATGAACATGATTCTGTGCTTTGAACTTGTAAAGATTCTTGAATCTTTGATTTCTGGGAAAAAGTGCTGAATAAGATCCACCAGACTGAGTTTCTTCTCCTTCATCAGGTTCAGCTCCCGGAAAGGAAGAGGAAATATGAAGTGGACATCCTGATTGGCTTTTCCTTCAGCCCAGTCCAGAATGAACTTGTGAATAGACACTGTTTTTCCAATGCCAGCCACTCCCTTTGTCAGCACTCTTCTGATGGGTTTGTCTTCTCCTGGTAGGGGTTTAAAAATGTCACTGCATTTAATTGATTTGCCTTGTGCTGCTTCTCTCCAGGATGCTTTCTCTATCTGTCTGACCTCATGTTCATCATTGACCGATCCTGACCACCCTCCTGTGATGTAGAGCTCTGTGTAGATCTCATGGAGGAGTCTGGTGTCTCCATGCTTTGGGATTCCCTCAATCAGACACTGAAACTTTGTCTGCAGGTGGGATTTGTGAAGCTGCTGACATCTGTGTGTGAAAGCAAAAGCATAATTAAAAACTAAATTAAACCTATGGAGGACATCAGCAACCAGCAACAGATGAATTTTATTTAAAGTGAAAAACCAGCACTGAAGTTATTGAGACTTATGAAAAAATAGGTAGCTCCGTTCACAAACATTCCTTTAAACACACTATGTGTACACCAATGATGTTCTTAATGTTTGTTTTCATGTGTAGGGACTCTGATAATGCTACGACCGAAGTGTCAATCTATGTTGAGCCTTTTTACTATTTTAGAAATAGTCATTTGGATGTGTCCCAGTGGCACTGGTATGCTCATTTGGCTTGGTGGTCAAACTTAAAAACCCAGCTACCGACGTAATTATTTTTAACCCGTCACTGCTCCCCTGAGTAAGGCCCCTAACCCCTCACTGCTCCCTTGAGCAAGGAACCTAACCCCTCACTGCTCCCTTGGGTAAGGCCCCTAACCCCTCACTACTCCCAGGAGTAAGGCCCCTAACCCCTCACTACTCCCAGGAGTAAGGCCCCTAACCCCTCACTGCTCCCTTGAGTAAGGCCTCTAACCCCTCACTACTCCCTTGAGTAAGGCCCCTAACCCCTCACTACTCCCAGGAGTAAGGCCCCTAACCCCTCACTGCTCCCTTGAGTAAGGCCTCTAACCCGTCACTACTCCCTTGAGTAAGGCCCCTAACCCCTCACTACTCCCAGGAGTAAGGCCCCTAATCCCTCACTGCTCCCCAGGCAGCCCACTGCTCTGGGTTAGTGTGTGCTTCACCTCAGTGGGTGTTCACTGTGTGCTGTGTGTGTCTCACTAACTCACGACTGGCATAAATACAGAGACCAAATTTAGAATGTAGAGACCAAAATTAGAATACACTATTTGATGTCTTTAAACTGAATCATTTGACAGCAGAAATGTTGTATGAAGACCCATCCTTATAATCTTACATTCCAGCAGAAGAGTGTCCACCTTTCAGGTTGATTGGCAAGTCTTTGGACCAATCACAGCTGACTGTAGGGGAGGAGAACCGACTCTTCTTCGGGCTGCAAAAAAACACATAACCATTAGAGGGGGATACACACACACACACGCACACACACACACACACACACACACACACTCACACACACAGACACACACACATACACACAGACAATCATTAGATAATGGTCGAAATCATGTTCCCCTCTGCATCAGTGATTCAGTTACGGAGACACAAAACCCAGTGGTGGAATTACGAAAGTAAAAACAATCAAATTTCTCAACATACATGAAACAATGTTTTACATCTGCCTCGTGTTTCAGTTAATTGATACTTACCAAACTACTCTATAGGCCTATAATTGGTTAAATATGGTTATATATGGTTATATATGGTTAAAAAGGGGTGTTTCAGAATGCACATTAACCTGAGCACGCACAAGCACACTGATTGGCTGGCATTCAAACACATCTGATTGTGCTCACATAAACAAACCAGAGTAGCCTTGGTGACAGTTCTGTTAAATAATAATACACCTGACCAAACATCTGATGCGACTGTGAAACTCAGAAAAACTGGCCAAGAAAGTTGTGCAAATATGAGGCAGCATAAAGAAGGCCTTATGGATTTACAGTCATACGTAAAAATAGATATGAGAGTCTCAAATGTGTTTTCTGCTTCTAAATCCTCAAACGAGTCCTTAAAAGCGTCCAAACTCCAATGCCATTTGAATCAAAAACATCAGCTGTGTTTAGGAACACACTGTCTATATAGGGGGCCTTAGCTGGAAGCTACTGGTATATGGGGGGCCTTGGCATGAAAAGTTTGGGAGCCCCAGATTTAGAAGATGTGGGATGTATTTCACACACACACACACACACACACACACACACACAAAAATCGTGGCAGGTCTTTGCATTGATGAATGTATTTCCGGTGTAAATCTCAAACTGATACCCACCTCTGACCAGCAGGAACTTCTCCTCCTCCTTTGGTCATAATTATATCATAGTTCTTACAGATTCACAGCACAACCAACAAACACACAAGTAAAGAAAGAACCAATACATCCTTTTTATCGTAACTGTCTTACCCCAAAGGGTCAGAGTCACTGTCCTCTTTCTCACAGGAACTCATTTTAGTCAAACAGCCTCTTTTCCTGGGCTCTCCCTCTGCTGGTCTCACACTGAAAAACAGAGGGAAAGACCCACATACACAGATCACATTTCAGTACAAAAGTCATGGTAACCTTTGGGCATGAGCTTTACTGGGAAAACTCCTAGTTTATTTCATTTATTCATTCAGCTAGCCAATCACAGCAAAGATTGGTACAGATTTGCGTATCTGAAGGAGGCAACACTTATAACTATAAAGTGCCAGTCATGTAAGTGGAGATCCTGGTATGAGTGTCTTTTATAAGACTGTTGTGTTTTATTGCACTCTTTTACTGTGTGTGTTTTATGCTGTGTCTATATGGTCAGCATGCTTTTTCAACTGGACCCTGAGTCTGGAAGTTAAGCTGGAGGTGATGATGATAATGATGATGATTCCAATGATAATGATGCTTCTATCCAATAAATGTCATTCACTTGTACAATTTCTTCTGACCAGCAGGAAGTCTGGAATGTTCTGACATCCATCAGCATTCTGTTTTTCCTTGACTTAACATTTGGGCCTGGGATGCTTGGGTTTCAGTATCTCCTTCAGACACCACCAACTGGTCCCAGTCTCCATGCCCCAGAAGTACAGACTGACCTTTCCCCCTCCAGCCAACGCAGCGTTGGTCTTCAGCTCATCTTCAAAACTCCATCTGCATTAAGGCCTCTTTCAGCCACCGCCATCAGCTGGTCCCTGTCTCAGTGTTAGGGGGAAATCTCCACCTCCGCCTTCTTTCATCAGCAGGAACTGAGATCGGCTCACTACTACACCGATCATGAGGAGCCTGCACCAAGGGCTGTTACCATAGCGGTTTGACAGAGTCCTACAGCAAAGACTGTTATAACCAAACTGTTTATGTCTGATGTCAGAGTCCTACAACAAAGACTGTTATAACCAAACTGTTAATGTCTGATGTCAGAGACCTACGCCAAAGACTGTTATAACCAAACTGTTTATGTCTGATGTCAGAGACCTACGCCAAAGACTGTTATAACCAAACTGTTTATGTCTGATGTCAGAGTCCTACACCAAAGACTGTTATAACCAAACTGTTTATGTCTGATGTCAGAGTCCTACACCAAAGACTGTTATAACCAAACTGTTTATGTCTGATGTCATGTTTTGCATCCTTCTACATCATCTCATGCATTAAACCTCTTATCAGTTCTGTTATCAGTTCCATCTTGTCTACTTTAGTCTTTCGGTAGGAGTGAGGATGACTTCACTATTGGCCCTGAATGCTGAAAACGAATATCTATTATGGATTAAGGTAACCAGACCTCTGAGATGAAAATCGGGACATACAATTTTCCTTGGGACATTCCTACTTCTACAGTCAGTATCATTAAAATGAGGACTGTTTCAGCTTCATAAATCGGGGACAAAGTGGCTTTTTTGGTATTTTACCGAGGACAGACCACTAAAATCGGGGACTGTCCCCAGAAATCAGGCTCGTCTGGTCGCCCTGTTATGGATATCACATAAAAATATATTGCATGTCTGTGCTTCAAAACTATGAATTTATATAACGCACATATGAATAAAATCATGACGCACACATGAATAAAACACATTTCTGACAGTGAGTGAGAGAATATAACTACAGTAAAATCAGAAGGAAAGGAGAATGCTTGATATTATGTTATACTTCACTTGGGCTACTTGTAATTAATATATTCCTGGTCAACCGTATCTCCCTCTTTATACTGCATCCCTGAGACAGCGGTAAGTGCACACATTATGAAGCTACATAGCCTATGCTAAATCGCTCGTCTGTGAAACTGTGTCTGGGGTAGCTGTGACACTGACTGCGTTTACATGCACTTAAGTAACCCGAATATGATCGGGATATTGAGTATCCCGGCTTTGTATTTCCCCGTGTAAATGTCTTTTTCCTATTTCACTATCCAGAATAAGAATGTGTTTGGGTTCGGAGAATCCCGCTGCGGTGAGTCCTGGCGTCGGGGCTGGTGTTGCAGGCGAGATGACAGGGGGGGTTGGCGGCCGGTGACAACATCTGGGTCATGAGTTGCGTGAGTACCGTCAGCTGTTGTTGTTGCTGCTGGAGCTGCTGTTGTTGTTCCTGGAACAGGCGCTGTTGCAGTTGAAATTGCTGGAGCTGCTGGTGTCCGACCTGTAATGGGGAGGCGATGTCCCCGGACATGCGGCTTATCTCCCCCTCCGTGTGCTCCAAGCGCCGCATGGCGGAGGGTGGCTCCGGCATGTCCTGATCTGTGGGAGCGGGTGCGTGCGCTGGGTCCATGTTTGGTCAGACCGTTTTGTAACGGAACAGAGCGAGTCGGACCCAAAAGCGTCACGTAAATGTCAGTTTATTAAGGGAAGAGGGGGAAAGGGAGTGTGTGGATGCTCTTCAAACGTTGAGTCAGGCAGCCGGTCAGAGAGCCGGGACAGGAGTGCAGAGCAGAGTCGTGGGCAATGGCAGGTCGGAGAGCGGGGGGTAGGAGAGCAGAGCAGAGTCGTGGGCAGGCAGCAGGTCAGAGAGCCGGGACAGGAGAGCAGAGCGTAGGTCGTGGGCAGGCAGAGGTCGGTAACCGGGGCTGGAGAGCAGAGCGTGGGTCGTGGACAGGCAGAGGTCGGTAACAGGGGCTGGAGAGCAGGGCGATGGTCGAGTCGGTCCGGGATCGTCAGCAGGGAGGCAACCGGGCAGGAACGGAGAACAGAGAACAAGGGCAGGCAGGAGAACAGGACAGAGACACGGGAACAGGCAGATGACAAAGACACAGGTGAATTCAGGTAACAGGCTTGGGAAACAGGAACGAGAGTCAGGGTCTTGATGCTTGCCGAGCGTGAAGAGCTGTAGGTTCGCAGACGGTCTGACAGAGAACACTGGGAGACACGGGAATAAATGCACGGCAAGACAACAAACAACGAGCAACAGGTGGAGATGTAATTAAGTGAACAGGGGAGCATGAGTCAGTGGGAGGGGCAAGTGATCGGGAGTTACCGTGCGATACTGGCAGGAAGGCATGACACAGAAGTACATGTAAACGTACTCAAAGCCTACGTGTTTAGCCTAATAGCCTCTGCTACTTCTGTGTTTGTAACCTCCGTCTTTATGCTACCATGGATGACATGACTGTTGTTGCCTTGCATCCACATTATAGTCCAAGATGAAGAGAATCGAAAAAAACCCACCAACTTTGGACTATATAGTCCTAGAACGTCTGACGTTGCGGGCGGATGGCCTTGAAAGAACTGACGGCTTCCTTCGTTACACCTACATGTTGGCCTAATTATGAAATTTCTTTTCACAATTTATTTTTTTGCCCTCCGCAATGTCTAAAAATCCTCCAAAATCGGTATGAAACGGAGAATCAGTAGCCTAAGCTAACGTTAGGTTTCTTGACAAGGACGCCATTAACTACATTTCTGTCGCATCATGTCGATGTCCACGACAGTTTCCAGTTTTAATCTACTAATGAGAAAGCATACACGCCTTTTCTGTTTGACATAGGCCTATAACAATTTCAACAGTAAAAAGTTACTCATTACTGTTGTATACAATCAACAACACACAATAGCATAAATCTGCCTGAATTCATTAGACTAAGTAGGCTACAAGGATGGAGGCCCAGGTAGCTTCAGCTGTCCAGATTATTTATCATTTTCATTATCATTAACGTCATTAGTATCATTATTATGGTTATACATGTAAAAGACATGTGATACGCTTTTCCCCCGATACCCCCAAGGAGAGCTAGGAGAGCTACGCTAGGTGGAAAAAAGTAAAATAAAGTAAAGAAAGTGTTGTAAATGGTTTAAGTGAGTACTTAAGTTTCAAGGCAGTAACACGGTTACGTTTTCGTTTCCTTTGATAGTGCGAGCCCCGAAGTCGGCCGTGTTTATTTTAAGTTAACTTTTGCTATCTGCTTTATGTAGCGGCATGGCGATGTAAGGACAGACTTCATAGGTGAAGACAGCTGAGAACGCGTTTATCTGTGAGTTTTGTGGATCTGTTAATCGTCTATGGTGCTTGGAGCGTTAGAAAAGTTTATTTCGTCGCAATTACTCTTTATTTTCCTGGAGAGTGCAAATCCCACCACCCTGTGCTTCAAGAGAGGCGCCGCCATTTTGAGCTGATGTTTCCCTCACTTGGTGTTAGGTCTAAGAAGTCTGCTATCTGTTTGCTGCGAGTTTGAAGACGCCCAGATAGTAAACATTTTGGCTGTGGTTTGGCATACATCTGGCATTTTTTGGATTTATTTTGGCACAACATTAAGGCCTTGGCCAAACTTTGGCATGGTTATGGTTTACCAAAAAATACTAAAAGGTGCCAGTGATACAGCTGAGTTATGGCATATGTCTGGTTTGCCGAAACCCTGACATTTGGCTTCATTGTGGTGTGATTATGGCTTACCATAATATGTCAAAAGGCGCCAATGGTAAGTCATCCTATGGCTGAGTTATGGCTGATGTCAAGTCAACCCGAAGATTAGGTGAAGAGCGGGACAGCATCGTGACGTACTCGGTTTGCATTTTGGCATCTTTATGGCAAGCCAAGAGACTGACCAATGCCCGGGAATTTTCAACCTCACTACCATGAGAAAGACGCCCTCCTACTTCAGTTTCTCCAGCGTAATCACTGAGGAAAGTAAGTACATTTTGCTATCTTCAAATAGGCCTATTACCAGTAACTACACCACTACACACAAAACAGGGCAAGGTTTTCATGCGAATATCCGCTTAAACGTTAGTTTAGATTTTTTCTAACAGTTTTGATGTGTATGCGCGGAAACAGTTCACATTTAAACTATTTATATAACAAATTGAGTAATTCAGTTTGTTTTTTAATTGTCTGTGATTTATCACTTTCAGATGCTGTGAGAAGAAACCCCACATGTGTCGCTGCCACGGACGCAGACATCACAGCAGCAATTAAGCGCTGGTTTTACTGGGCCAAGGATAGGGACGGGGGGAGGAAGGAACGGATGCCTTCTACACATGGTAGTGAGTTTTTTTAAAAAAAGGAATACATTTAAAAAAATCAATACAAATTAATAAATGAATTACAGTGAAACTGAATCTTGTTTTTTTTTCTCTACAAATAGACACATACCATATGAATGTAACAATAAACCCTTATTAGCCCAGGACACTAGGACATAGTTCATTTAACATAACAATATAACCTTATGAGCATAGAGTGCTATAATAAATAAACAAATAAATAAATAAGCAAGTAAGCCAGCCAGCCAGCCAGCCAGACATTTTTTGGCATAGTTATGGTTCCATTCAGGGTAACATTTGGCTACTCTTTGGCTGGAATGTGGAATTTGGGAGTTTTGGGGGGCAGTTATGGCTATGTTTTGGAGTTCCATAGTGGGTTTTGGCAGGTTCAGGGTTGATTTTGGCCCCTTTGGTCATTATTTTGGCATTCCTACTTTGGGCCAAAATGTGGGCCATAAATATTTTGCTATCTGGGTGGGGTTTGCCCTGCTAATATTTTGCTATCTGGGCGGGGTTTGCCCTGCTAATATTTTGCTATCTGGGCGGGGTTTGCCCTGCTAATATTTTGCTATCTGGGCGGGGTTTGCCCTGCTATTCGCCAAGCATCCACGATGTGATCTCGTCTTCTGTGGGTAATATGAGCACATTGCACCTTACCATTCATACTACACTGATTAACTCACTCATATTTGCACAGCTTGAACTGAACTGAACCGAACCAAACTGCTCCGTGCTGTCACACACCCACTCACACACTCGTGTTGGGAGAGACATTGAACTGCTATTTTGCAACCCGCTCTCACGCACACACTTGCAGACTGAAATGAACGGAAGCTGCACACGTACACACGCATACACACTCGTGTTTGAAGAGACATTGAACAGCTTTCCTGCAGATATCCACACATACACATGCCTGCAGACCGCTCTGAACTGGAGCTGCACTGGTTTACACTCATACACGCACATCCACCCTCCAGGACTGCTTTTGTATACATTATCAGAGTGTGCTTACTGTGCCCACCTGATAACACTGCAATAGGGCTAACACACACACATTACATTCTCACTCCATACTGACACTGTTGATTGTTTTTTATGTTTGTAAAAGGTGAAAATAAGAATACAATTTTTCTGGAACTGTTTTTTTTAGAACTGTAAACTGAATTTTAGCTTACCTCGACTTACAGATGGCAGTGTCTTTTTGGTTATAAGGTTTATTTAGTGAAAGTCTTCAAGTTGGATGTTATATGGGAGAGGAATTCATTCATTTTGAAAGAAGGTTAAAGTGTTTTCTTAAACATGGTGTAAGGTTAAAATTGACCTGTGTTGTGGTACAGTAAATATAGTAAGTATAAGTTTTGGTTTACTGGTAGTTGACAGTAATAGTGAGTCAACGACAACACATTCCTAGGAAGGGAAAATATTGTTTTATTTCTTTACTGTCATTTACATTCACAAAATCAAGCTCTGGGCTAGTGGCCCTATGGTCATTTCCTTTAATCTTTTGGTAATAAATGTTACTATTATTTATTCATCTTAACACTTACTTATCTGGGGGTAGGGGCGCCTCACCTGTTTAGCTGGATTGGGAAAGTAGGGAGTAGTGTCAGGGTGTGTCTTACTCTCTTCACACACTACACACACTCCAGGTAGCCATCGGACATATACTGAAGCCCACTTAACCATATCTAATTATGCCAGGCTGCTGAACAGGAGACAACCTGCTCATATTTCTTGAACACCGAGGGTATTAGGATTGGGCGAGGGGGAGTCAGATCCTGTCCTGCTCAGTCCTCCCCAGATACCCAGATAATTTTGGTGTGTGTGTATATGTTTTGTGTCTGTGTGTGGTGTGTGTATGTGTGTGTCTGTGTGTGTGTGTGTGTGTGTGTGTGTACAGTTACACAGTACATGACAGCATGCACATGACTGCGTGCACACACAAACACACACACACACACACACACAACACATACAACAAGTGCTGTGGTTTTAACTAGATCTGAGGATTTTTCCTCCCACAGTATCTGATGCAGTCAAGTACAGCCTAACTGTATGGCACATAACTCAATCATGGTCTTTTACCCAGCAGAGTAATAAAGTTACTTATTTCAGCAGGTACTGCTGGTGGATACTGGCTCATAGACAGGAAGTTGTTACCCTTGATCACATGGATTCTGTTAGTGAACATGAAGGATCCATTTCCTCTTAGCATCCACTCAAACAGAGAAGCATTGTTTACTTCTCTGTACTTGCAGATGCAGATTCATTACTTCCACACATATTTAAAAGCTGGCCACAGCACACTCCTGAGATTACCTCAGATTATTTTGGTTAGAAAATCTACTGAACATGACCTGCTGTTCTTTATTCACATGGAAGCACAACAGCGCTCCCCTTTATTCCCCTGCTTTTGTCAACATGCTTCTTCAGCACCAAAGCTCTTTTGAATCAATCAGTCCATCTGTCAGGTCCATCAACACAGGCCTATGGTGCTCCTACTGTATATAGGATCTGAACTGTATAAAGACATGACATAGAACATTTGAAAACCATGATCTTACTGTCTAGTAGAATCCTCCTCTTCTGCAAAGTTGGGTTGATCAATGGGATGGAACTGTCTCGTAGAGTGCTGTTCTTCCATGGAATGTGAATGGTCAGTGAGCTTAGAGTCGGACGTAACACCAACAGAGCTAGCGCCTTCCATGCAAGAGAAGAGAGTTACATCATTAGAACATTCCTCTTGGTGCGTGACAATATGTCTACCTATCTGACACTAGGTATAGTGCACACTTAGTGAACAATATGTCTACCTATCTGACACTAGGTATAGTGCACACTTAGTGAACAATATGTCTACCTATCTGACACTAGGTATAGTGCACACTTAGTGAACAATATGTCTACCTATCTGACACTAGGTATAGTGCACACTTAGTGAACAATATGTCTACCTATCTAACACTAGGTATAGTGCACACTTAGTGAACAATATGTCTACCTATCTAACACTAGGTATAGTGCACATTTAGTGAACAATATGTCTACCTATCTAACACTAGGTATAGTGCACATTTAGTGAACAATATGTCTACCTATCTAACACTAGGTATAGTGCACATTTGGAGTTTAATGTCTGTATTTAAACTCAAAAGAAACCATCAAAATTAGACTATGATCTGACTTACCTCAATGTCGAGACGAGTAGTCCTTCAGCCTTCCTCAACTGCCCCTAGGAACAGCTACAAATATAATGATTTATGAGAAATATGACTTAAAACTACTTGCAACTATAGAGCACTGACACACATGACTCTTTTACAAGAAGAGAAACTAAAACTGCTGTAGCATCAAAAGAAGGCTGTGGTTTAAGTGCTGTGGCTTCTCTTGTTTAGCAGGGGTTTGGTGCCAGTGTTGTGTGCCAGCAGTCACTTAGTCACAGACACAGACTAACTACAGTCCCAAGCCTTTAGGTAAACACAATGACTGTCATGTGTGTTATCTAGTTATGTGTGGAAGTGTCATTTCTCACTGACTCAGACACTAAGAGTGCTAAGGCCCAGAAGGAGGCTGATTCTGGGCCGAAACAGGCCCTGAGGTGGGCCAGCTGTGAACCCCCTGAAAGTTGTTAAAAGTACTTGGAGAATTCAAAACAGCGAAGTACTCTGAGATACTGCCAGACAGGATGTGGTAGAGAGAGAAAGAGAGAGCGAGAGAGAGAGCGTGTGTGTGGTAAAGTTTACTTTGCAAGCTCAGAGAATGACAGAGAGATTGACAGTGTGTGTGTGTGTGTGGTAAAGCTTACTTTGCAAACTGAGAGAGTGAGAGACACAGTGACAGTGTGTGTGTGTGTGTGGTAAAGCTTACTTTGCAAACTGAGAGAGTGAGAGACACAGTGACAGTGTGTGTGTGTGTGTGTGTGTGGTAAAGTTTACTTTGCAAGCTGAGAGAGTGAGAGACACAGTGACAGTGTGTGTGTGTGTGTGTGTGTGTGGTAAAGCTTACTTTGCAAGCTGAGAGAGTGAGAGACACAGTGACAGTGTGTGTGTGTGTGTGTGTGTGTGTGTGGTAAAGCTTACTTTGCAAGCTGAGAGAGTGAGAGACACAGTGACAGTGTGTGTGTGTGTGGTAAAGCTTACTTTGCAAGCTGTAACTGGACTATATGAGAAATGCAGATCTATGGAGGAGAAGTGTGGTCAGAATGTTAAAAACATAGAAATGTGTCTTTTACCTGACAACATGTGACAAGAGTGATCTGATTGGCTGAGAAATGTTTGCATTGAGCTGATGTAAACCTTACATCTATTGAACAACTTTTTACACACAAACACACACATGCATGCACACACACACACACACACACACACACAAGCACACACACACACGCACACAAACATGCACTCACAAACATGCACACATGCATCGACACACACATATGCTCGCACACATGCACGCACACACACACACACACACACAAACGTGTGGTTCTGAGCTTAGATGACTGAAATCATGACCCAAACTACTAAATAACCTACTGCATGTTCAGCAGCCAAAATTAATTCTCTCTCCCCTTCATCATCAATCATAACATTTTAGCCTAGCAAACCCTGTGAATGCGTGTCTGAAAACAATTTGTGCAAATAGCGAAATGTATAGTTTAGCCCCTCAAAATGCATTGGGTTAGCAAAATGTAAGGTTTAGCCTACCCTCAAAACACACTGTAACTGGCCCCCACTTCACCCCAGACATCACCTATGGTTATCCTCAAGAGTATCCCCTCCCACCACACACACACACACACACACACACACATCCACATAGACTCCCTCCTCCTGTGTGACAGCCAACCACCCGCCCAATATTTTAATACTTTATACACAAATAGGCTGAGAAAATAACTATATGCAGTAACTATATGCAAGTGATTATAAAATTTTCATGTTTCCATGTATTTACACATGCTGTTACATTTCTGAACCACTAGGTTCGTTGCCCTGTCTTGATCAAAGTGGGGAACGGAAGCTCGTGGCAGAGGGAACCAACTTTTTTCGTTGGAAAAAAAACGCTACGCCAGACCCCCTGCTGTGCCTGTGGCCTTGCTGTCCGGGGGAATCCGGCTCCTGTACTCTGCGCTGTTGGATGTTCGAGGGGTGAAGTCGTTCACCCCTCGCGAAGTTAAGTAGCCTACTTATTTGCCACCCGCCGCCAGCTTTTGGTGGTTGTGACGCTGCCCGCTGCTGTGTTCTGTCCCTACAAACCACTGCCACTGCCTGCGCTTGTTGATTGTGTATAGCTACTGTATCGCACACGCCATTGCTTATGGCATTGCGTGTTGCTTCGTTCAGGAACTCCTCTCCAAACCCCGTTGAGAACTGCCACCCACTCTGGTGATCAGCCCCTGTGAGTTTTACCTGCTAGTCCATGCCTGTTGATTCTGTTTTTGTGTTTACAGCTGCTTATAGGAGTGCAACTCTTCCAACTACATTGTCACCCCACTGACTGACTCTTTTACGCACCCTCACCTCTGTCTGCCCCCTCTGTCCATAATAATTCAGGGTAGTGCAAACCCCCCAATGGCCTAGCCTCACCAGTAACAGCGTTAATAATTGTGTTCACAAATGATTGTGTGATCCCACTGCACTGTTGATTGGAAGATCTGCCCTACCCTGCTGTTACGCTGTGCCGTGCCTCACGTGTGACCTGTCACTCTAAAACCTGCTAGACTGTTGGGCATTCCACCTGTCTGTTTAGGCAGCCATCGTCGTCCAGGGTGAGAGACTGGACCGCGGCCTGGGCCGCTGCAACCACCGGGTGGACGCACTGAGGCGCAACACCGGAGCGGGTGTGGTAGCCTACACCACGCCTACATATCCTACCTGGGATTGAGTCTGAGCGTGCTTGAAGGGTACAGTGGTCTCCCTGAGGTAGACTGAGTGTAAGGAGGTGGCAATAGCACCCCTCACCTGTGACACCAGTATACCCAAAATAAACTTATGTATGATACATGATAACCATTAACAAATATTCCATACAACACACTGAATTCTCTAGCCCAGTCATTCTCTGTGTGCGTGTGCGTGTGTGTGTGCGTGTGCGCGTGTGTGTGTGCGTGGGTGTGTGTGTGTGTGTGTGTGTGTGTGTGCTGGGACTGGTCCTCCTCTGTCTTCTGAGCTCCGTGCTGTCAATCATCTCTGATCAGCACACGCCTCCATTCTTCATTCATTTCACTTCAGTGAATAGGCGTATTCAAGATCACAGAAGTCCTGCGCAGAGATGACCAAAGGGAAGAGACTGTTTTCTGTGTGTGTGTGTGTGTGTGTGTGAATCCACCTTCATGTCATGATCTTTTGGACCCTGTTCAGTTCAAGGATTAACACACTATGACAATCATTAATAAATCCCATTTCCACCTGCAGGACAAAGGAGAGAAGATGCTGATGAATCAGTGTCCATGACAACTGTCTCCTAGTGAGATGCTGATGAATCAGTGTCCATGACAACTGTCTCCCTGAGTGCCAGACTGTATGAGAGACAGAGGGCTTTTATTCTGACATCAGGAACAGCAGCCAGAACAAACACATTCACACATTTGACACACTGCAGCACAAACAGTAAGGGTGGAGCTAAAAAGTCCAACACCACTGGTCTAATCAGAAGCATTTTGGAGATTGGCGTCTGACTCCACCAATAGAGATGGCTGCACATTCACACTCTTATTGGCATTACAGCCTATTGGATTTGGATTGACATTGATTGGTTAGGGCTCCTGGCTTGTAACTGCAAAGGTTGCCGGTTCTATGCCCTGACCAGCGGCCCATGGCTTAAGGGCCCTTGAGCAAGACACCTGTCTATGCCCTGACCAGTGGCCCATGGCTTAAGGGCCCTTGAGCAAGACACCTGTCTATGCCCTGACCAGCGGCCCATGGCTTAAGGGCCCTTGAGCAAGACACCTGTCTATGCCCTGACCAGCGGCCCATGGCTTAAGGGCCCTTGAGCAAGACACCTGTCTATGCCCTGACCAGCGGCCCATGGCTTAAGGGCCCTTGAGCAAGACACCTGTCTATGCCCTGACCAGTGGCCCATGGCTTAAGGGCCCTTGAGCAAGACACCTGTCTATGCCCTGACCAGTGGCCCATGGCTTAAGGGCCCTTGAGTAAGACACCTGTCAATGCCCTGACCAGTGGCCCATGGCTTAAGGGCCCTTGAGCAAGACACCTGTCTATGCCCTGACCAGCGGCCCATGGCTTAAGGGCCCTTGAGCAAGACACCTGTCTATGCCCTGACCAGTGGCCCATGGCTTAAGGGCCCTTGAGCAAGACACCTAACCCCTCACTGCTCCCTGGGTGCCAGCAGGTGGCCAACTGCTCTGGGTTAGTGTGTGCTGTGTGTGTTTCACTAATTCACGATTGACTTAAATGCAGAAACCAAATTTCCTTCATGGGAGCAAAAGAGTAATGATTATTATCACTGAAACATTTGTCATTAAAAAACAGACAGAACATTCTGGAAGAGACATATGGATGAAAAGAGCAAAGGGAGGAGGAATGAAGGAGGAGAGAGAGAGATGTGGGCTGAGGCTGAAGGATACAACCAAACCAAACACCTATGAGGAGTAAAAGATGAGAAAGGGCTTTTACACAATTCTTTCACACTATTTCATAAATATTTCACCACAAACCCTCTCTCTCACACACACACACGCTTCACCATAAACCCTCTCTCTCACACACACACACGCTTCACCATAAACCCTCTCTCTCACACACACACACGCCCCCTTCACCACAAACCATCTCTCTCACACACACACGCCCCCTTTACCACAAACCCTCTCTCACACACACACGTACACACACACACACACGCCCTTCACCACAAACCCTCTCTCTCACACACGCTTCACCATAAACCCTCTCTCTCACACACACACACGCTTCACCATAAACGCTCTCTCTCTCTCACACACACACGCCACACCAGATACCACTCCACTCTGCTCCCTTATAACCTCTCTCTCTCACACAGACACACAAATATATGACCCCTTATTGACCCCCACCAAAAAAAAACACACACACACACACACACACCACCAAAACATTAGAGGGAGAAACTGTAGATAAACAGATTTTCTCCACAGTTATACACCTATAAAATAACTTTGTATCCATTTAAATGTTGAAATTACTTTCAGTTGGTTCTTCTGACCATAGTTTATCTTTTCTCATCATTAGGCTTTAGTCTTTGCCATAAGAGTACATTGAGGCTGTATTCCCCAGAAAGCTTAGCTTAGTCGTGTCAGTGTGTCATAAGAGTACATTGAGGCTGTATTCCCCAGAAAGCTTAGCTTTGTCGTGTCAGTGTGCCATAAGAGTACATTGAGGCTGTATTCCCCAGAAAGCTTAGCTTTGTCGTGTCAGTGTGTCATAAGAGTACATTGAGGCTGTATTCCCCAGAAAGCTTAGCTTTGTCGTGTCAGTGTGCCATAAGAGTACACTGAGGCTGTATTCCCCAGAAAGCTTAGCTTAGTCGTGTCAGTGTGTCATAAGAGTACATTGAGGCTGTATTCCCCAGAAAGCTTAGCTTTGTCGTGTGAGTGTGCAGTAAAGTTTTTGTCAACACACTTTTGCCATCTTTTCCTGCTTGATGTTTGTGATCTTCATTACCTGCTAAGAGGTGAGCTATAATTTTTTGCTAGCCTGGAGCTAACGCAGGCTACAAGCCTCTGCATTGCCTTTGCATGTCACCGGTCTCTTGCAAGGCGTGTATGGCATAGGTTGTAGGTTGTAGCTTATAGGTTGTAGTTTTTGTGCAAAATCAACTATGTTTTGGATCAGTTGTCATTCATAATTTTTAAAGAATAGTGGCTTGGACTCACTGAGCTGTACTTGGACTACTGTACCTAAAGATACTTGCCTTGTTTGATTATTATGTTGGAAAGAGAGTATAGTTCCATGTCATGTCTTTAGAAAATCGTCACATTTCCATCAGTCTCAGTACACCTTATAACCACAGAAGAGTTAGCTTTTAAATTGGAAAAATACCAGGATTCTGTGGATGCTAATGGGTGAGATGCTAGTGGCAACCAAAGGATTCAATGATATATGCTAACCTGAAGGTAAAAACACTACTGTTTAACCAATAATAGAGCTCAAAATAGCACTACACTTAGATGGTAACATGAATTAAGTTCCTACACATAAAATAAAATACTGAGAACCTGGGTATACTATATGTACTTGTGTGTGTACAGTGCTATATGTACTTGTGTGTGTAGAGTGCTATATGTGCTTGTGTGTGTAGAGTGCTATATGTACTTGTGTGTGTACAGTGCTTTGTGAAAAATTGTGAACCTCTTTGAGTTTGGCTATGTAGTTTTCCATAGTGATTAAATGACCCTGATTGTTGGGCATTCATTTCATCCATCGTTGTGCAGTTTACAGTTCTTTCTTTTAGTGTTGTCTGTTTTTGTTATGATAATACTGTCTTGTTCATGTGTATGGATATTGTGAACTAAGTTTAATGGACTCCTTGAAATAAATAACTGCATGTTTTCCAATAAATCCACTTTTCATTTCTGCTTCATATTACCTAGCCTCACGTCTTGGAACACTTTACACAAACCTTGCTCTGCGTCGCAGTACCCTGCTGGCCAGAGTGTGGGCTCGCAACAGTGCTCAAGATGTGTGAGACATCAAGATCCCATCTCATACCAACAGAGAAAGGAATATTGTGTCGCAACCGTCATCATTTGATGCATGTGTGTCACTATGAGGCTATAGGCCATGTGAGGTGTGTGTGTGTTTGTGTGTGTGTTTTGACTCAGCCTTTGGTATGGTATGGTATAAATGTATTGTCAATTTCTTCACATGTACAAGACATGCAAAGGAAATTGAAACTGCGTTTCTCACTCCCCTGTGGTGGGAGAGCAGGGGCTGCTGCCGGAAGTGCCGCCCAAGTTCCAAATTAGGGGGGATGAAAGGCACAATACAGCATAACATGAGGAGAGAGGAGGAGAAAAAAAGGCATCACTAGACTATGCTCCAATGGGGAGCACAGTGTAGGGGGGCAAAAAAACACCTCAGCACACAAGCACATATAGAATACAAGACCTGCAACTAGAAGGGGGGGGGGGGGGGTTAAGGGATAAGAGGGTATGAAGCGGCGAAGGCGTGGGGTGGTGGGTGGGGGTGGATGTGGTGAATTGCGTGTCAGTAGAAGTGTGTGTAATGGCCAAAGAGTCGCTTCTTATGGCCGCCAATCTGTGAGCCTCAGTCCGCAGGGTGACACAGCGATAACACAGCCGGTGTTTTGTAGATGGGGGTAGGAAAGCGAGAGCATCTCCCAGCCTTGTTCTCCAGGGGAGTTGCTTTTCCAGCGATGGCCTTGGCCTTGGCCTAGGCCGTCCATCGTGTAGCCAGCTGCAAACGTTCCGGCAGGGCAATCAGATTCCCCCGAACCCAAGCTTCTCCTGGAGAAGATGGTGTCAATTGCATTTAGAGACCAGTTGACCAGTTGGGGAGAGTCTCTCAAGACAGATTCAGTTGAGACAAAGAAGCAAAGCAGGCAAGATAAGGGGAGGGAAGGGAGAGACGAAGAATGCGTCCGCCTTCGCTGAGAGCCAGACACATACATGTTCCTATTGATAATGCTGGAAGAAAGACTGTCTTGCTTTACAAATGTCATAGTTATATTTGCTAAGCATCTCTTTATGTATTTGATAGTGGATGTGGAGATTAGAATTGCAGCATTTTCTTTTAGTCGTCCTGGACTCTCTCTTTAGCAGTTTAACTGTTGGATTTTGTTTCCATGGTGCTTTCTTCTTGTGTGTGACTCTTTTTTATTTTATCTTTTGATTTTTGAAAATTTGTGTCATCTTAGAATTGAAATTGGTCAGTAAGTCATCTACAGATTCGGATGGTTGACTTAAAGTCTGTGAGAGTGCTTGCTCAAAGAGAAGACTTGAGTTATCATTTATGATTCTCCTTCCTACGGTCATTGTTCTGAATGCAAGGACACATACTGACAACAAATAGTTGTTAACGGTTTACCAAACTCATCAAGAAAAACTTTAGCTGAATGTCTTTGAGGTCTATAAACAGTCAATAATAAGATACTGGGAGAACCCTTAAGGAGTGCACAGAAGTACTCAAAAGATAAAGGCACCAAATGATAACTGTTTGCACTGAAAAGATGCTTTGAATATTTTTGCAACCCCCTGCTCTAGTCGTTCTTGTCACACTCATGGACTTGAAATTTGTGGGGAGCTGTTTTGATGAGGGTGGCACAACTGTTTGCTTGTTCCAGACAAGATTATGTATGAAAATAAGGTCATTGTAGAGGCCAAAGTAAAGTTCATGTCAGTGTGAATTGCAATTAATGTTAAAAATATAGATAATTTCATTCAAGTTAATAATTTCATTTAGAAGTTCATGTAATGGTTAAAATGTTAAATAATACTTAGAAAGCATACTAGAATTCATGTGTACATGGTATGTGGCACTTCATAATAAATAGTGTACTGTCTCTTTAAGAATGGGCCAACTCTGGCTACGTTAGGTCGCTTTTTTATGCAGATCTTGAGAGCTATGGAAGCGTACGGTTTTCTTACCTGCGGCTGCTGTTAAACTCTAACGGCTTCATTTCAATCATTGTTATTTCATTAGCAACTAAACAAGTGTATAAGTCAGCTCCCGTTCTCTTTTTTTGTAATCTGAAACTAAGGAATAAAAACGGAGGTTTTTCATTTTTTAATTTCAGCGTTTCTGTGGTGGATTCGTGAACTGTGTTGCTCAGCTAATGGACACTGCCAATGGGACTAGCTTCTTGGAGTACTGTTAGACAGTTTGTGGTGTAAGCCATCGCATAGCTCAAGATTTCAAACCTCTACATTAGTAAGAAAACCTGCTTGACGTTGGACAACAGGCCTTATGGAGAGGTTTGCGGAAACTGGAACGTGGATAAGGATTCAACGAGGGGCTGACTTTCTCAACTAGCCTGATCATGCGCTGTGCTCGTGGCCAGTAAGTGTTCAGTGGATTGCTACAGATTTCAACGGGTTCGTCGTCGCTGCTGCCGTTGCAAGTGGAATTTGTAAAAAAAAACCCGAACTATCACAGCAATCATGACGGAGGCAGAGGCAGGAGACACGGTAAACACAACTGAGGAGAAGCGAGTGGTTAAACCAACAGATGAAGGATTGGGATGTAATCTGCAAACGAAAATAAGTTCCAGAAGAGCCATACTAGGACAGCTTACTGAGAAAAGGAACGACGTGAATGTTTTAATGGATGATGGTGCAAATGTGGAAATCATAACAAAGGAATTGTTGGCTAAGTATGAAACACTGATAAAGGAATTCTGTAAAGTAAATGCTGATGTTAAAGACTTATACCGTCAGACTGAATGTGTAGAGAGTTTGAGCACAGATCAAAGGGGTTGGTTTGAGCCAAGATATAATCAGCATAGAGGATTCGTGCAAATAGTGAATGCATGGATACTGGATGCAACACGACGCTAAGAAGAGGCAAAAAGGGTTAGTGATGAGATACAGCCTGAAGATAGTGTGTCAGTCACATCCGGAAAGAGTAGAAAATCTAAGTCTGTCTCTGTTACCTGTGCAGCATCGTCAGCTCGTGAGCGCTTAAAAGTTGAATTAGAGAGAGCTGCTCTGTTAGCCAAGTCGGCTACATTGAAACAAAAACAGGCTTTAGATGAGCATGAACTACAGCTCAAGGTGGAAAGGGAACAGTTGGAGTTACAAGCAGGGATCGCTGCAACAGATGCACAATTAGCCGTGTTAAATAAATATGAAGGTTCAGATGTGTCGAGTAGAACTGAAGGCAGTAGGGTGGACGTATTGATGTCTGCTCCAAGCAAACGTGATGTCAGTCATGATAAGAGCAGAGTAGCCAGCAATGGAACTCAGCATAACCACAGTTTTGGAAGAGGCGTAGATGCCAGACAAATTCCTGTCACTCCAGAAGGCAATTCTGTAAATACAAACAATCTGGTTTCTGTCATGCAGCGCCAAAACAACATCACTGAAAGCCTATTAAAGCAACAAAGGATATCTACATTGTCATCACCGAACATTCCAGTTTTCAAGGGAGATCCATTAGAATACCGTCTCTTCATGAGAGCCTTTGAGCACCGCATAGAAAGCAAGACTAAAAATCAAAGATTGGCTTTACTATTTAGAACAGCACACAAATGGACAACCTAATGACTTAGTGCGTAGCTGATTTCACATGGATCCAGATCAGGGCTACGCTGAAGCCAAGAGACTGCTAAAAGAACGCTTTGGCAATAAATATAAGATATCCATGGCATACCTTGACAAGGCTTTAAACTGGCCTACCATAAAATCAGATGATGCCAAGTCACTCGAAGCATACGCTCTCTTTCTAACGAACTGTAATAATGCAATGTCAGATTTAGAGTACTTAGAATAGATGGAAAATGCTGCTAACATGCGCACAATCATCTCCAAACTCCCTTACAGGCTGAGCGGAGATTCAGGAGTGTCGCCATAGACATTCAGAAAAAGCAAGATCGGCGAACAAAGTTCAAAGATGTAGTGTCATTTGTCACCACACAGGCTGAGATGGCATCACACCCTGTGTTTGGCGAAACCTCAGAACAAATAAAGCGCCAGCCTGAAAGGTCATTAGGAAAGAAAAACGTCACAACACTAGCTACTGAAGTAAAAGAGCAGAAAGCAGAGAAAGATGTTGCTGGTGCAGAGGACAAGAAGGTTAAGGAGAAAAAACAGAACATGGAGAAAGCTTTCATGAAACCTTGCATCTTCTGTCAGGGAGATCATACCATGGAACAGTGCAAGAAACTTTAAAAAAAAAAGCTGCACAAAGAAAAGCTTGAATTCCTTAAGAGCAAGGGACTTTGCTTCAGTTGTCTTATAGGAGGACATGTGAGTAATGCCTGTAAAGAAAAGAAGACCTGTCAGATATGTACAGCTTTGCACCCTACGCTCTTACACATAAAGCAGAAACCTAAAGACTTTCCAAAGGAAGATCCTCCAAAGGAACAGCCAAGAGAGGAGTGTTCAAAGGAAGAGCAAAGTGTGGTCTGTGGACTTGTGGATGCAGGGGAGGCATGCTCTCAGACTAGGGCCGGGGTGCAGGTAGTGTCCTCGCCATCGCTCCTGTGAGAGTAAAGGCAAAGAAAGGCAACAAGGTGCTGACTTGTTATGCGTTTGTAACCCTGTTAAAATATTAGTTAAATAAGTTTAATAAATAAGATCATAGGTTAATAAATAGCAAATAGGTTAAAAGCTTAAAACTCATTGACTAGCAGTGAGGTTATGGGTTTTCTTTCATATAAGAAAGTGTTCATAAAGTGTACATTAACCTGTTGGTTATTTGTTGTTTAAGATTTGCTATTAATAGTATGTGTTACAATGTTTACTAAAATGACAAAAAAGAGAATATACATAAGTTTGTTAAAATGATTTTATTTCTGTAACCTTTGTATATGAGCGAATCACATTCAAGGTCAAGAGACAGGAAGTGATTGGAATGTCAGAATGAGATGGAACGTGAGTAGTGACGAGAGTCAGAGAGAGAGAGATGAACGTAACGTGTAGCGTGCCGCTGCATGTGAGATATTGTGTTTAGCTCTAAAGTGTCTTTTATCATTATTGAGTGAAAGTGTTCAACAAGGGCTCTTTACTAAACTTTAATGGTGATAGAGTTAGTCATTTTGAGTGAAATACTCAACGGAAGACGAAGTTTATTAATTCTAGCTGCTAAGACAGTGGCTAGTGCTTGTTCATGGACTTTGCTGGGATGCTAGCGAACAGCGAACTCAACCAGAAAAGACTGTGTGAATCGGGGAACTGGACGACGACGACAGAGATCCTGACAGAGCCGGATAGCGTTGCTGATAGGACTTTGCTGACATCGTCTGCTCTGCAGTGGATTATAGTGTCCTGTCTCCCTGATTTCGCTCACTCTTGCCACCTTGGACTCCACGTGAGAACCGCCATCTTGTAAAGGTACCTTACATTTTGTTTTGCCTACGGGTGAAGGAGCTGTTTTGTTGTCAGCTACAACGTACACCAGCATCTTTCTGGCCAGCATCGTTTGAACTGGGTATTTTGATTTATTTGCGTATTGCCGGCTATAGGTATATTGACTTGGGCCCATAGGTTAGCCTTGTATATTTTATGTTAATTGAATGCATGGGACATTCTGAGAACCGAACATTTGAGTTTTCAATATTTTGAAAAGAGGTTTAAAAGCTATTTTCTGTTTTTCTACTTTTCTAAGTAAATGTACATATTTTTATATAAGAAAGTGTGGTTACTGACTATTTTGCTTATTCTGAATAAGTTAGTTAATGAATATATATGGTAACTTTGAAGTGAATATTTCTAAAAGTTTTAAGAATTTAAGTGTGTTTATAGTGAATGTGATTGTGAGAGGCATCGCATCCCATCGTGTAATATACGGTAATGGTTAATAATTTATTAGAGATTTCAGGTGAAAAAGCATTACATTAAAAGAAGGTAATGACATACACATAAGTATAGGGTAATGTAACTGTATTAGTAAAACATTTAGTTTTGAAAGAGCTCAGGTTAGCCACCTCTCATCATAGCCATACAAGCTAGAGAGGCGCTACACGTTCCTGGATCCAGGGAGTAACGCCTCCTTCTGCACTAACAAGCTGGTGAACGACCTTCACCTGCAAGGAAAAAAGAAAAAAACATCCTACTCACCACCATGGGAGACCAAAGGACAGTCTCATGCAAATCTGTGCCAGACCTAGAAGTGAGTAGTCTAGAAGGTGATGACTTTATTGAGCTTACACGTGTTCTTGCAGAAAAGGCAATACCCGTTACTAAAGACAAAATTCCAACCGAAAAAAGATGTGGATAAGTGGCCACATTTACGAGGTGTACGAATTCCATCAGTCCAAGCGGATATTGGACTTCTTATTGGGACTGATGCAGCAAAGGCTTTGGAGCCAGAAGAAGTAATCCGCAGTGTTAAGGATGGGCCGTATGCAGTACATGTACACAGGATGTACAGTAAACGGACCGCTGCACGAGAACATCAGAAGTTGGACAAAGAACGGATACCCACAGATCCAGATGAATCGGATCTTGTGGACTCAGCAATTCAAGTATGATTTTCCTGAGAATGCTCAAGGAGAACAGTTAGAAATGTCTATGAAAGACCAACTGTTTATGGACAGCATCTCCAAATCCACAAAGCTGGTCAACGGTCACTACGATATTGGTTTGTCATTGAAGAACCGAGATGTTAAAATGCCCAACAACAGAGCAATGACAGAGCAGCGAGTGCTCAACTTGAAAAAGAAACTTCAGAGAAATCAGACCTTCAAGGAGGACTACGTCAGCTTCATGAATGATGTGATAACCAAGGGCTACGCTGTAAAGGTCCCAGATGAAGAAATAAAGCGGAGTGATGGAAAGGTGTGGTTTACTCCGCACCTCGGTGTTTACCACCCTAAAAAACGCAAAATACAGGTGGTATTTGACTGTGGCTCTTCATATCAAGGAACCACACTCAATGAACAACTACTGCAAGGGCCCGACATGACCAGCAGTCTGGTTGATGTCTTAACTAGATTCCCTCAGGAGCAAGTCGCAGTCATGGTGGATGTGGAGTCTATGTTCCACCAGGTCAAAGACCCACCAGAGGACACTGACCTCCTCAGGTTTTTGTCGTGGCCAGACGGCGACGTCTCAAAGGAGCTGCAAGAATATAGAATGGAGGTACATTTGTTCGGAGCCACCTCCTCACCCAGTTGCGCAAGTTATGCGTTGAGAAGGTATGCAGAGGACAACAAGAACATGTTTGATGCAGCAGTAGTGGATACAGTCTTACATAATTTTTATGTAGACGACTGTATGAGATCTGTCGCTACTGTACAGGAAGCAGTCAAACTGCTCCACGACTTGAAGGCCATCTGTCAAACAGGAGGCTTTAGATTGACGAAATGGACGACCAACAATTGAAATGTGTTTTTAAACATTCCACTTGAAGACCGTGCAACAGAAGTCAAAGACCTCGATCTTGATCAGGATTCAATCGCCATCAAGAGAGCTTTGGGAGTACAGTGGTGTATACGGTCAGATCAGTTCAAGTTTCAGGTGAGCATAGAACAGAAGCCTCTTACCAGGAAAGGAATCCTGTCTACAATGAGTTCAGTGTACGACCCACTGGGAATGTTGTCACCAGTTATACTGCCAGCTAGAAACATCCTGCAAGAATTGTGTAGACTAAGCACAGGCTGGGATGACACCGTGCCAGAACATCTCGCACAACCATGGACAAAGTGGACTGAAGAACTCCAACAGCTCACTGACTTTTGTGACGCATGCGAAACAGGCTACGGTACTGTTACTTACTTAGTTCAGAGGAATAGCAGTAACCAAATACACTGCTCATTTGTCTTGGGAAAGGCAAGGGTTGCCCCTCTCAAACCAATGACCATCCCACGGTTGGGGCTGATGGCGGCTGATTTAGCTGTGAAGGTGGATGTCATGCTGAAGAAAGAGCTACAGTTGCCACTGTCAGATTCCAAGTTTTGGACGGACAGTACTGCTATACTCAAGTACATATCAAATGAGAACATCAGATTTAAAACATTTGTAGTGAACAGGATTGCCATAATCCTACAAGCATCAAAGGTGCAGCAGTGGAGCTGTGTCAACACTCAGTTGAATCCTGCTGATTGCGCCTCCAGGGGACAAAGGGTGAGTGTCTTCATGAAGAACGAAGTCTGGATTGCAGGGCCTGTCTTCCTCAGTAAATCAGAAGGGGAATGGCCAGACAAACCCGATCACCTAGAAGAGCTCACAGCTGAAGATCCTGAGGTCAAGAAAGGCATCCTTGTTGATGCTACAAGAGCAGAAGAAGGCACTGATGCAATGCAACAACTAATCTAATACTACTCTTCATGGATACATCTCAAGAAGGCTGTGGCGTGGCTCACACGACTCAAGACAACCCTGGTGAACCTGTCGAAGAGGAGAAAGGAAATGAATGGACAGTACAGTGATCAACAACAGGTGAACAGGGAGATGCTACAAAAAGAGTCTCAAACAGACTTATCTGACTGTGGATGATTTGCGACAAGCGGAAATGGATATCATTAGCCATTGTCAGCAAAGTAGGTTCCAGAAAGAAATATCTGCTCCTCGGAGGAAGGACTCCATCAGAAAGAGTAGTTTAATCCTTAGACTGAATAGGCAACTTGAAGAGGGAATCCTTCGCTTTTGAGGGAGGCTCAGTGGAGCATCCATGCCAGCTGAAGCCAAGCATCCGATGATCCTCCCTAAGAACCATCGTGTGGCTGATCTGATTCTCCAGGATGCACATGAGCGGCTGGGACACAGTGGACGTAATTATGTCTTGTCTCATGTACGTCAAAGGTACTGGATTATCGATGCTCCTTCATCAATCAGAAGAATGCTGTCTCGGTGTACTATATGTCGAAGACAACATGGTGCAACAGGCACACAAATGATGGCAGACTTCCCAAGAAACAGAGTTCTACCAAACAAACCACCCTTCACCAGAACTGGTGTGGATTTATTTGGGCCATTCGACATCAAGCATGGAAGATCATCTGTAAAAAGATATGGGGTGATATTTACCTGCCTTGCGTGTCGGGCGGTCCACATAGAAATGGCAACATCATTGGAAACGGACTCCTTTATCCAAGCTCTGCGTCGCTTCACTGCTAGAAGAGGTCAGGTGAAGGAAATGAGGTCTGACAACGGGACCAACTTTGTTGGAGTCGATCACGAGCTTAGAAAGGCAATAAAGGAGTGGAACACTTGCTCCAACCTGACATCACATGGTTGTTCAATCCACCATCATCAATCATCCGCTCCATCAGGAAAATCATGGGTGCCACACTGAGAGAACAAAGCTTGGACGAAGAAGGTCTTCAGACATTCTTCTGTGAATGTGAAGCCATCCTGAATAGTAGGCCTATTACTACGACTTCTAATGACATTAGTGATCTGGAAGCTCTTACCCCACAGCACCTGCTCCTGCTCAAGACTAATCCCAATTTACCACCAGGTCTCTTCCATAAGGATGATATCTACGCACGTAAGAGATGGAGGCAAGTCCAGTACATGAGTGGTCTGTTCTGGAAACACTGGGCCAGGGAATATTTGCCTCAACTCCAGAACAGACAGAAGTGGAACCATCCAGCACGGAACTTCAGCACTGGAGACGTAGTCTTGATCATCGATGAATCAGCCCCTAGGGGATCATGGCTGATGGGAAGAATTGTTAAGACTATGGAAGATGAGCATGGAAAAGTTCGCAAGGTTCGAGTCAAGACAAAGACGAATCAACTTGAGAGGCCGATAACCAAACTCTGCTTACTTCAAGAAGCAGTATGAAAAGGACTATTATTTGGGTTTAGAAGAAAGACATTTAAAGTTGTAATTGTTTCTAGGATAGAAAGCAATTAGGGGCCAGGTATGTAGAGGCCAAAGTAGAGTTCATGTCAGTGTGAATTGCAATTAATGTTAAAAATGTAGATCATTTCATTCAAGTTAATAATTTCATTTAGAAGTTCATATAATGGTTAACGTGTTAAATAATACTTAAAAAGTTTAAAAGCATACTAGAATTCATGTGTACATGGTATGTGGTACATCATGATAAATAGTGTACTGTCTCTTCAAGAATGGGCCAACTCTGGCTACGTTAGGTTGATCGTCACTTTTTTTTGATGTAGATCTTGAGAGCTATGGAAGCGCCCGGTTTTCTTACCTGCGGCTGCTGTTAAATTCGAACTGCTTCATTTCAATCATTGTTATTTCATTAGCAACTAAACAAGTGTATAAGTCAGCTCACATTCTCTTTTTTTGTAATCTGAAACTAAGGAATAAAAACAGAGGTTTTTCATCTTTTATTTCAACGTTTCTGCAGTGGATTTTTGAACTGTGTTGTTCAGCTAATGGACACTGCCAATGGGACTAGCTTCTTGGAGTACTGTTAGACAGTTTGTAGTGTAAGCCATCACATAGCTCAAGATTTCAAACCTCTACAGTCATTGATTAAAAAAATCCTTGTTTGAAAGTGATCTGATATTAAGTAGAGCTAGTTTTACAGTAAGTCTTATCCACTGGAGCACCCTGAGATCGTTTAGGAACAGGCAGGAGATTAGATTGGTTTGCACCGTTGGCTAGATACACACAGAGTTTTCTTCTTGTGAACCAGGAGTAGAGAATGACATGGGCAGAAAGTTCTATGACAAAACCTGATAATTACCAGAAACACTATAATACTAACTATAATAATTCCTGTGACATGCACAAATAATATGGCTATGAAATTGTTAATAGTAATATAGTACAAGTACAATAGAACAAGAGTGTGGCCTAGGCAGGCTGTTTCTTTAACTAAACAACAAGAGTGTGGTCTAGGCAGGCTGTTTCTTTAACTAAACAACAAGAGTGTGGCCTAGGCAGGCTGTTTCTTTAACTAAACAACAAGAGTGTGGTCTAGGCAGGCTGTTTCTTTAACTAAACAACAAGAGTGTGGTCTAGACAGGCTGTTTCTTTAACTAAACAACAAGAGTGGGGCCTAGGCAGGCTGTCTCTTTAACTAAACAACAAGAGTGTGGCCTAGGCAGGCTGTTTCTTTAACTAAACAACAAGAGTGTGGTCTAGGCCGGCTGTTTCTTTAACTAAACAACAAGAGTGTGGCCTAGGCAGGCTGTTTCTTTAACTAAACAACAAGAGTGTGGTCTAGGCAGGCTGTTTCTTTAACTAAACAACAAGAGTGTGGTCTAGGCAGGCTGTTTCTTTAACTAAACAACAAGAGTGTGGTCTAGGCAGGCTGTTTCTTTAACTTAAACAAGAGTGTGGTCTAGACAGGCTGTCTGTTGAATGTAAACAAGAGTGTGACCTAGGCAGGCTGTTTTTTTATTTTTAGACACTTGTTACGGCTATGGACCTGTAGATCTAGGCAGTGTTTTATTGCTATGGAATAACAATATGCATGTGAGTTATGTGTTCCACCCTGACAACAGACATGTGCGTTTTGTGTTCCACCCTGACAACAGACGTGAGGGGAGATGGTGGCACAGGTGGTAGAGTGCTGTTCGGCAAACAGAGGGTTGCAGGTTCGAGCCCCCCTCTGGCTGACCCCATCAAAGTGTCCTTGAGCAAGATACTGAACCCCAAATTGCTCCCGGTGGCAGGTTGGCACCTTGCATGGCAGCCTCTGCCACCGGTGTGTGAGTGCATGTGTGTGAATGGGTGAATGTGAGGCATACAATGTAAAGCGCTTTGAGTACTCGTAGGGGAAGAAAAGCACTATATAAATGCAGTCCATTTACATGTGCGTTATGTTCCACCGTGACAACAGACATGGGTCTGGAGGCATAACCAGTGTGCTATGGTGACAGAAACCTGCATTTGATATCATTTAGAATGTTTATTTAAAACATTAAAATGCATATTTAAAACAAAAGCCTTGCTAGATTATAGAAACATACCAGTATGCATGCGTGCCATAGCTGTAGTGATCAGTGGTTTAAGATACAGAATTCCATAGCTGTAGTGGTCAGTGGTTTAAGATGCAGAATTCCATAGCTGTAGTGGTCGGTGGTCAAGATACAGAATTCTGTAGCACTAGTCACTTGTAGGCACAGCGTTAAGTCGGCTGATTTTATCACTACATCTGTCTCCATGGTAACTCTGAGCAGAGGAGTTATCTCTTAGTTAAATGGTAAAGTCAAAGACTCCTCGCTTCCTCTGCAATGTCATCATGAACCGATTGGCATCTTCAAAAAAACTCAGATTAGCATCAGATTAAAAGATATTTCCAGGCTATGTAGTTATTTCAAAAGTATCAGAAAAAAAGAGACATTTCCAGTTATAATTCAAAGGCATCACTAAAAAAAGAATTAAATATTTACAGTTAGAATTTCTACAGCATTAGATATTTAAAGGATATTTATAATATGCAGAATGGTACACGTATGTATGTATGTAATGCTACAGGTTTAAAGAGAATCTGTACTCTGATCAGTGGGTGGTGTATGTAATGCTACAGGTTTAGGGAGAATCTGTACTCTGATCAGTGGGTGGTGTATGTAATGCTACAGGTTTAGAGTGAATCTGTTCTCTGATCAGTGGGTGGTGTATGTAATGCTACAGGTTTAGTTGGATCAGAAAGTTTGTGCTAAAATGTGTTGCTGCCATTCTACCGTATGTCTGGTGACATTTAGGAGGAGGCGAAAAGGTCTCGCTTGTAAAATCACTGATGTGTTTCTCTGTCTCAAGGTCTCGCTTGTAAAGTCACTGATGTGTTTCTCTCTGTCTCAAGGTCTCTCTTGTAAAGTCACTGATGTGTTTCTCTCTGTCTCAAGGTCTCTCTTGTAAAGTCACTGATGTGTTTCTCTCTGTCTCTGTCACTCCCCCACTGTCCCATGTACTTTGTGTTTGTTCCCCCAAAGCCAGTGATTTATTTGATATATTTGATTTCTCTCTCTCTTTTCACACTGTGTGTGTGTTTGTGTCTGACCCCCTCCCTCCCCCGTAGGTTCTCACTGTGACAGACTTGGGACTGAACCTGAGCAAGAACTTCACCATCAGCTGGATGCAGACACCAGCTCCAGCCTATCTTGGAATTCATCTGGGAATTTCCTTCGGGAATTCTGTGGAAAGTGGGATGGGATGGTTTTTCTCATCCACACGGACTCGCCATGTCACATGACTAATTGTATGGCTTCTGAACACTTGGGGAGGAGAAACAAGACTGTGTGTGTGTGTGTGTGTGTGTGTGTGTGTGTGTGTGTGTGTGTGTGTGTGTGTGTGTGTGTGTGTGTGCGTGTGTGTGTGCGTGCGTGTGTGTGTGTTCAATCATTCTGATCAGTCATACGAGAGTGTGTGCGTGTGTGCATGTGTGTGTGTATTTAATCATTCTGTCTTACACACACACTTTCTGCAATCACCAAAGTTGTTCAGTTGAACAGGAATGTGTGTGTCTGTTTTTTCACCCATTCTCTTGCTTTCTGCCGGCACCCAACCTGATCAGTTATACGAGGATGTGTGTGTCCATTGCTGAATTGCACTAATTAAGACGCTTGATGGTAGTGACAGAAAGCTGCACACAGCCAACCTGCCAGGTGTATGTGTGTGTGTGTGTGTGTGCGTGTGTGTGTGAATGAGTGAGAGTGAGCCACCAACCTGCTTCACCTGCCTCTGTGCTGTTTGTTCCGGCATTTTTAAAACGGGACATTTCATCGCTATTGGAGCGTAGATCTCACACTAGCTAGAGAGCGTTAGTGTCACTAACCACTCAACCACTCACTCAAGATTACGTCACATCCATGAGATTTCATCATGGTTGACACTGTGTCACATCCATGTGATTTCATCATGGTCGACACTGTCATGTCCATGTGTGTATGCATGTTTGGTGTGCTCTTGGTGTGTTTGCACATACGTGTGTGTGTGTGTGTGTGTGTATGTATGCATGTTTGGTGTGCTCTTGGTGTGTTTGCACATACGTGTGTGTGTGTGTGTGTGTGTGTGTGTATGCGTGTTTGGTGTGCTCTTGGTGTGTTTGCACATATGTGTGTGTGTGTGTGTGCATGTTTGGTGTGCTCTTGGTGTGTTTGCACATACGTGTGTGTGTGTGTGTGTGTGCATGTTTGGTGTGCTCTTGGTGTGTTTGCACATATGTGTGTGTGTGTGTGTGTATGCATGTTTGGTGTGCTCTTGGTGTGTTTGCACATACGTGTGTGGTGTGTGTGTGTGTATG
>PYXC01002478.1:0-27025 GCA_015244755.2 Tenualosa ilisha | reverse complement strand
TCATCTCTCACGAGACAGCAGACCCACTCAATCTACCACCTCTACTGGGATAACAGACCCACTCAATCTACCATCTCTAGACCATCAGCACATCTGCACATGATCATATTGTTGTTTCGGACTGACCTCCCATCAAGCAAAAAAAAGGAATAGTGACTCACCTGTATAGCAGATGAAGTTTCTTTCATATTGGCAGCCTACATCATTCCACATACCATCTGATTGATCAATTTCAGTGCAGAACGTCCCACTTCCATAATTAGGTTCTCCACTCTTCCAGTGACGGAATGAGGAGTTGCTGCCATCTGACCACTCCCAGACATCTCTGAACAGACCAATCCAGACATCTGTAGATCCACCAACTTTGTCTATCGGTTCATTCTCTGTCTGATTCCTCACACTGGCCAGGTCTGTGTGTTTCTCTCTGCAGTACCTCTGAGCTTCTGTCCAGGTCTTCCCCTCATTAACCAGCACATAGGGATGAGTGGAGTTTCTCCCTGTGGTAATGCAGGTGTCATGGGTAACTGAGAATCAGCACAGCTTTACAGTCTGAACTAGTGTGAGTGTAGAATCAGCACAGCTTTACAGTCTGAACTAGTGTGAGTGTAGAATCAGCACAGCTTTACAGTCTGAACTAGTGTGACTGGAGAATCAGCACAGCTTTACAATCCTAACTGGTGTGAGTGTAGAATCAGCACAGCTTTACAGTCTGAACTAGTGTGAGTGTAGAATCAGCACAGCTTTACAATCCTAACTGGTGTGAGTGGAACAAATGGTTTAGTTGCCCAGTCTGGCTGCTTGTATTCATGAGTGAGTCTGAACTAATGTGAGTGTGCATGAGGTCATAATAAACAGATTTGTAGATCTGCACAGTTTAGATGCTTCTATTGCAGTGCTGAGTGAGTTTTCTTACCATCATAGCAAATGAAGGGGTGGTTGTTTTTGCATTTGCCATCCTGCCATTTTCCACTTCTTTTCATAGTAACACATTGATCATCTTTATGTTCTTTAGGTTGGCCTGAATCCCAGTTCCTGAACTCTGCTTCATTCTCTTTGTAGAAATCCCTGTCAGCCAGAGACCACTGCCACCTAGGACTGCTTCCATTCCTCAGGCCAATCCAAGCATTTAAACCTGCTTTCTGGATCAGTCTCTTCACCTCCTCCATCTCTGTCATGTCATCTATGGTAGCGAGGTCAGTGAACTTCTCTCTGCAGTACTGCTGAGCTTCTGTCCAGGTCTTCTGTTCCTTCACCACATGGAACTGACGTGGCACAGAGGAGGAGAGACTGCACAGAGCTGAGAGGAGAGAGGAGAAACACACACACACACACACACACACACACACACATACATGACTACACACAGATCCACACTATATGTACTTATATGAGTAGACTGTATGTACACACACACACAAACATACACACACACACACACTTACTTGATGACAGCAGTGTGGTAATGAGCAGTAGAATCATGACTGAGGGCCTGAAGAGAGAAGATCATGTGGAGCTGAACACTTTGCTGGGAGTCTTAGACACACACACACACACACACACATACACATACACACACACACACACACACACTTACTTGATGACATTGATCATTTAGTGCTGAACACAGTGCTGGGAGTATTAGACACACACACACACACACACACACAAACGCACACACACACACCAGCGGCTCCAGCATTTGT
The DNA here is from genome assembly GCA_015244755.2 of Tenualosa ilisha. Lineage (NCBI taxonomy): Eukaryota > Metazoa > Chordata > Actinopteri > Clupeiformes > Clupeidae > Tenualosa > Tenualosa ilisha. The sequence continues at coordinate 25,322 of PYXC01002478.1, read as the reverse complement.
GTGTGTGTGTGTGTGTGTGTGTGTGTGTGTGTGTGTGTGTGTGAGAGAGAGAAAGATTTAGAGCTGCTTCAGTCACTGGATTAAAACAGGAAAAGAAAAGAGAGAGACAGACAGCAACGAGAGAGAGAGAGAGAGAAAGAAAGAGAGAGCAACAAAGTAAAGATCTAGTTTTAAAGGGCGCGTCTATTCGTGATTAAAATAATATCTCATCATGAAATAAAACAGACTGAATTTGTTTGTAGGATCGTCATCAGACATGGGGGATTATTCAGGCAAAAAAGAGCAACATTCTGAGACCATGGTGGGAAATGCAACCAAGTTTCCTTGTCCTCATCAGTTAGTGTTGGCTGCTGTTTCACTATTTGGTCAATCTTGTACCTTATAGTCTCATTGTTATTCCTACTTGGTAACCTTGAACAACAGGACTATGGGTTGACTGAGTCAGGACTACAACAGGGCTATGGGTTGACTGAGTCAGGACTACAACAGGGCTATGGGTTGACTGAGTCAGGGCTACAACAGGGCTATGGGTTGACTGAGTCAGGGCTGCTGCTGTAATGTCTTAGGGTTTGTAGCTGTACTCAATAGTAGTTGATATTCTGACGTGTCTTGTTATTGCCACTAGAACTATTGTTTGGGTAGAAGAATTCAACTAAGTTATCTGTTGCTCTGTGTAATGTGTTCTTTCACACATGCCATTACTCTGTTGTGTTCTGTGAGTGTGTGTATGTGAGTTGTTCAGTACCATTTTGTGTTGCAGTTACATTTGTCACACATAATTCCCAAGAGCTGTATTTTCAAGATCCCATAGTTTTTGTGTTGCAGTTAAGTAATTTGGACACAAGAGGGTGCTGTGGCATCTATAATTCCCATACATATGTTGTTCAGGTAATGCTGACAATTTGTCTGTGACTTCTCTCTCTCTCTCTCTCTCTCTCTCTCTCTCTGTGTGTGTGTGTGTGTGTGTGTGTGTGTGTGTGTGTCTGAGAGAGCGTGTATGTAGTTGGGTACTCTAAAATGCTTTAAAATGTCTGACAAGTACTGAATATCATACAACACACACATCACATTACTGTAACTTCAGACATTGTGAAAACCTTTAAACATCAAACAAAAGCACACATGGATTATCCACACACACACACACACACACACACACAACACACACACACACACATGCACATACATACATACACACACACAAGAGGGCAGACATTCTCATGGCTGGAGTGTGAATGAGTGTCTCATTTATTCTTATTATTATTATTATTATTATTATTATTAATGATAATAATAACAATAATAAAAAAAGCAGACACACACACACACACACACACACATGACTGTGTGTGTCAGTATGTTTCTGTGTTTCCCGACTAACATACTGACTAACACACTCATGAGTCTGTCTGACTTTCCAGCGCTGTGATGAAAGCATGTGTGTGTTCATACACTCTAGTTTGGGATCACTTGACTGTGTCCTTGTTTGCCAGGGAAACGCACAGGAACTTACTGTGCATCGGAAATATGACAAATTGACAGGACACACAATGTTTCTCAAATATAGATGATTGATTGACAGCCATCACTAGAGATGTACGTCACACACTATCTGCCCTCCTCCCTGTCTCCTCCATTTCACTAGTAACTCTAAGCTCATGTCCAAAGGGGTCGGGGGCCCATAATGCAGATAAATCTTTCAGAAGGGATAGCTTATATCTTAAGTACAAAACATAGACATCAGGGCAGACTGTAGACGTCAAAATAAAATCAGCATCTGCCCTCCACTAGCTCTGTTTCATAGGTGCTTCACATTAGCAGACTAATATCTTTGACAAAACTGATTTTATGAACTAATGTTTCTCATTTTTGTACCAGATAAAAGTAAAAGGCCTGTACCTCTAACAACAGAACTCTAAGTTGGATATTAGTTCTATATTGAGAAGAAGATTAACTGTATCTCTATTGGTTATATTGGACTTCATTAGTTAACCGTCTTCTCTTTGGATATATTAGGATGAACATGAGTAAAGTGGGTCTCTTACCTGTCAGAGTCTCTGGAGTTGCTCCTAATCTGTTGCGCTGGTTGTCTCTGAGAGAGTGACACCGCTGGGACTGGTGCTGCTGTCTAAATTAGACTTGTTTATCTAAACAAATACACAGGAACAGACTAGCTGCCTTCATGCAAAATCAGTCCAGCCCTCCTTCCACACAGACTTTGCTGTTTTATTGCATCATAGAATTTCACTTCCTGTTTGCCTCAAAAGGCCCCTCTTTAATAATATGCACAGAGAATAAGGTATTTAATTAGCCATCGAGGTATTACGTTAGATAATGAATGTTCCATAGAAATTCTTCACAAATTGTTGCAGATGCACAGACCTACAGTTCTTTCCAGTTGCTAACATGCTTTTGTCCAGTCTGGAATCACTTTTTTCAAAACTCCAAATACATCATCACTCAAATCTTCAGTTTGTTGTCAACACCTGTCAACTTCTCCAATTGCAATTGAGATTTTCTGTTTTATTATAATTTTTTTTAATTATCTGTTCAGTGTTCTTTCAAGAAATGTCATCTAGGTAACCATTGTGCAGCTGCTATTGCTGTACTAAGGGTTTGGACATTAGATTTCTGGCACGCTGTGTGTAAGCATTTGCAAATAAGACATAACAGATACATCATTTTGGTGTTCAGTGATCCTGTATGCAAGGAAACTGTAAGCACTGTAAAGCCCATTTCACTTTGTGTGTGTGTGTGTGTGTGTGTGTGTGTGTGTGTGTGTGTGTGTGTGTGTGTGTGCGTGCGTGTGTGTGTGTGTATATATGTGTGCATATTCGCACATAGGCTTCCCTGGTAGTGTGAAAGTCCACCATCTCATCTGACGCACAACACTGTGACAATGTGACAAAGATGCAAATAGATCCGCAAGTCAGTCATGGAACCTGGCCAATAGCTCCACTTTACAGTCTGTTAACAACAGGCTGATCTGGACTCCAGTGATGTCATTTACATTGGGGTGGAGGGATCTTTTGCACACAACTATAGATGTGGAAGAATTTCTATTTTGAGTGACCTCAAGCCCTTTATCTGGAGTTGGTGTGTGTGTGTGTGTGTGTGTGTGTGTGTGTGTGTGTGTCTGTGTCCCTGGTAGTGTGAAAGTCCACCATCTCATCTGATGCACAACAATGTAACAATGTTGACAAAGATGCAAATATGTCTGCAGGTCAGTGACAGGGCCTTGCCATAAGCTCTATCTTTAAGTGCATTGATTGCACCTGTACCAAAGAGAAACCTGAATCTACTACATTTTACCCTTCCTCCCACCAGATGGGAGAGGAACAAATTCCCCCAATAGAGGAAGGTCATTTGGAGGTCAACACTGACCTCACCTTTCTCACTAATTGCCAGTCACAAATTTTTACATGGACAAGTGCTGTATGCCAATGATCTCACTGGCTGGATTTATAATACAAGTCAGATGACTTATTTTGCATTGGAAGGTTACCATAGCAACAGGCTAAAGGTTCCAATAGGGAGCCTAATGCACCTTGCCTGGGACTCCAGCATTTCCCCCGGATGGACGTGGTTTAGGCAGGACAGAAATGGACCAATCACAGACCCAGTACCATCATCACTGACCCAGTAGCACCATCACAGACCCAGTATCATCATCACTGACCCAGTAGCACCATCACAGACCCAGTGCCACCAACACAAAGGGGTCAAATGCAGTAGCTGTCAATAGAGGTCATCTCTGTGATGGTAGTAGACATTTGGGATGGAGCTTGTATCACTATTACAGAGAAGACCATCATTAAGAGCTAGTACCTCCATCAAAGAGACAGAGGACCATCATTAAGAGCTTGTACCACCATCACAGAGACAGAGGACCATCATTAAGAGCTAGTACCACCATCACAGAGACAGAGGACCATCATTAAGAGCTAGTACCACCATCACAGAGACAGAGGATCACCATTAAGTGCTAGAACCACCATCACAGAGACAGAGAGGGCACCATTAAGAGCTAGTACCACCATCACAGAGACAGAGAGGGCCACCATTAAGAGCTAGTACCACCATCACAGAGACAGAGGACCATCATTAAGAGCTAGTACCACCATCACAGAGACAGAGAGGGCCACCATTAAGAGCTAGTACCACCATCACAGAGAGGAACACCATTAAGAGCTTGAACCACCATCACAGAGCAGACTATCATTAAGAGCTAGTACCACTATCACAGACAGACCCACTCAATTTACCTTCGCTGCTAAGACACTCACTCACTCTATCATCTCTGCTGAGATAATAGACCCAATCAATCTATTATCTCTACTAAGACACTTACTTTATCATATCTGCTGAGATAAGAGACCCACTCAATCTACCATCACTGCTAAGACACTCACTCACTCTATCATATCTGCTGAGATAACAGACCCACTCAATCTACCAACTTTCCTGAGAGAACAGACCCACTCAATCTATCATCTCTGCTGAGACAACAGACCCACTCAATCTATCATCTCTACTAAGACACTCACTCACTCTATCATCTCTGCTGAGTTAACAGACCCACTCAATCTATCATCTCTGCTGAGAGAACAGACCCACTCAATCTACCATTTCACTCTACCTGCACTGTCTGCATTCATGTACAAAAGAACCCCTGCATAATTGAATTTGAATGGCAAGCCTTGTTCCTGTAGGTCATCTACAGTACAGTTCCAAATATTAGTGAGTGAGCTAGATGGATTGCCATATCAATTTGATTTTAATTTCAAATTCAAAAGTTATACTCTCTACTGGTGAGTTAGATGGGATATTATACTGGCCAGGTCAGCACGGCCATAATACCTCTGCTCAATATTGCATTTTGCCACAGTACTATATCTGGGTATTCTCCAAAACTTTGGATTCCACAACTAGAAATTCTTAACCTAGAGATCTAGACGTACCCTAGCAGGAGGGAATAGTTTTTCTCAGCATGTACGTCTAGCCACGCACCATAGGGCCTCAGTAGGTCTTTCTGGGTAGGACCAATTACGCTGTTCTGTCTTTGTGGAGAATCGTTGGGCTATGACAGGGCAGCGACGGTGCAAAACAACTAAGTGGCCAAGGAACAGCAGTCGTTTGAGTCGGCTTTGGCATCGACTTTGGAGGAGTTAGACTTGGGCTTTTCTTTGAAAGATGAGCAGAAAAAGGCACTCATGTCATTAGTTTCAAAGAAGGTGTTTGCTGTTTTGTAGCGATGCTGCTGATTGATTGTAGACAGACTTAGGTATACAGCTGCAAATTGATTTCATAGGGACACCAGGATGGCTTTGTTGAGCACACCTGACATAACCTTGATAGCAATTAATCTTGCAAATATGATTTTTTTCTTGCAATATTGTGAGTTCCACTCTAACAAATTTCTGAGTTTTATCTTGCAAATTTGTGACTTTATAATGTCATAAATGTCCAACTTCATTACTTGCAAATTTGCCATTTTTTTCTTAGAAATGTACAACTGGGAAACTTGGAAAGTCATATCCAGGTTTTTTTCTGTGAAGACACTGCTCCCAAAATGAGTCACCCATGAGAGAGCCACGGTTCTGGTAACTCAGGACACTGCTCCTGGAATAGGCTACCCATGAGAGAGCCATGGCTCTGGTAACTCAGGACACTGCTCCTGGAATAGGCTACCCATGAGAGAGCCATGGCTCTAGTAACTCAGGACACTGCTCCTGGAATAGGCTACCCATGAGAGAGCCATGGCTCTAGTAACTCAGGACACTGCTCCTGGAATAGGCTACCCATGAGAGAGCCATGGCTCTGGTAACTCAGGACACTGCTCCTGGAATAGGCTACCCATGAGAGAGCCATGGCTCTAGTAACTCAGGACACTGCTCCTGGAATAGGCTACCCATGAGAGAGCCATGGCTCTAGTAACTCAGGACACTGCTCCTGGAATAGGCTACCCATGAGAGAGCCATGGCTCTGGTAACTCAGGACACTGCTCCTGGAATAGGCTACCCATGAGAGAGCCATCGCTCTGGTAACTCAGGTCTCACTATCAGTGCTCTCAGTCACAGCTGTTTTTACCCAAAGCTGAATTTCCTCCTCTGATACAAATTTACATTTGGGAGTGGAGATGACATCAGCAGTGTTCCAGTATGTGCAGGTTACACTTGTAGACCTGCATGCAGGCAGGAACACAGGGATGCTCAAGGTCATTACAGGTCATTACAGAACCTGAGATATCATGAGGATTGATGGGTGACTAAAGGGTAGTCTACTGGTTAGGGGATCTGGCTTGTGACTGAAAGATGGTCGGTTCAATCTCTGATGGACAGGAAAAAGCTGGGCAGGAGCAGTGGTTAAACATTGCTCTCACAAGCCTATATCCATGACTGAGGTGCCCTTGAGCAAGGCACTTAACCCTCATAACTGTTCCCCAAGTGTTCCCATTCAGTGTATGTGTGCGTGTGATCACTAATCTTGGATGGCGCCCTCAGAGTTGAAGATAGTATGCCTTATTACTGGGTTGGTGTATATTTTATGAACTTGGTAATAACTTGTCTGTTCTGCAGTATTTGCATAAAAACCTGACCTGACCTGTATAGCGGCAGATTTGTCAACAGCAAAACAAGTCCAAAATGTGTAACCAAATGAAGTGCAAATGCACCAGCATGTACGCCACGTTACTCTGGTTGGAAATTCTGGGGAATTTTCGAGTGCATGTGTCACCTGGTGTGTGTTGTGTGTATGAATATGTTTTTATGTGTTTGGTGTGTGATGCCCCTAATATAGGAGCATCACTACACACACACACACACACACACACACACACACACACACACACACACACACTGATTTACTTCAGCTGTGTCCCTGTAGTTTTATTTATCTCTCCCTGTTTCCTACAGCATGTGGCTCTGACCATAAAAAGTATAACTGAGAATACAATCAGCCACCATGCTACTCAAAGTCATTTTTATTAGCAGTTTTGCATAGAAGCCCATTTGTACATTTTACAAACCAGATAAGGCATACAGGTCAATCACACTAATCAGAAATGTTGCATAGATTGTATAGATGTATCCTCCATGCTGCCGTCAATGTCCAACATTCTACTGAGTCATGAAGTCAGCAGTCGGAGTGTCGTCAACGGCACCTGAACAATTAAATAAACAAAAAGATGGCAATCTAGCTAGTTTGTCTGAAACAAAGTTTTTAGCTGGTGCCTTGATGGCTTCTACGACAGATAACTTGTTAGACAGTGAAGATAGCAAGGCAGCAAGTCACTACCTTCCTGTTTCGGACACAGCCTTGTCTTGGAAAGCACAAGTAGACCTGCTTAGCACTGAGTTTACTGCCCTGTGTGTGTGCTGTCAGTGTGTACATCTCCAACTTTACACACTTCATACAACACATGAACAACAGCAGAGTGTTTAAAGCTCGCCTCTCTTCTTCCTTTTCCTCCCTTCTTCTCTCGTGTCCTTCTCATGGAAGATCTGTCCATCCGGATGCTTCATCCAGGTCAGTTTGGTGTCTGCTGACATCCCCTTCTCCCTCAGTCTCTGCTGAATCTGGAGAACAGAACCCAAGTCATTCAGAACCGCCTCTCACCACCATGAACCATCACAGCGGACACATGTCTGCTTCTTTTAGTGTGTCAAGAGAACCACTTGGGTTTCAGAACAGTGATTTTCAATATCAGTCTAGATTGAGAGAGGGTTGATTTCTGTAAACCAGACCCACATCAGTCTAGACTGAGGGAAGGTTGATCTCTGTAAACCAGACCAACATCAGTCTAGACTGAGGGAAGGTTGATCTCTGTAAACCAGACCCACATCAGTCTAGACTGAGGGAAGGTTGATCTCTGTAAACCAGACCCACATCAGTCTAGACTGAGGGAAGGTTGATCTCTGTAAACCAGACCCACATCAGTCTAGATTGATGGAGGGTTGATTTCTGTAAACCAGACCAACATCAGTCTAAATTGAGTCCTAACTGGCATGAGATTTAAAGTTAAATGCGTCATAGAATGGATGAATGAAATATTAGACTTTGTTCTCTGATGTTAAAACAGAATGTATCCTACTTTAATTTCACAAAAATTAGCTCAAATGCAAACGCAACGTCCAACTATCACCTTATATTGGTTGGAGATTGAAATAGCTCACAGTATGTAAAAAGCTTACAAGTAGAACATCTACCTGTTCATGTAGAATCTGCGTGATTCAATTGATATAATATAACTTTTCATTAGTTTGTAACTACAGTATATTTTATGATATCAGGATTATTAAGTTTTTAAAACTGATCAGATGACCTTACTCAGCACAGACTCACATGTAGGGGTCTGGACTCACCTGCTGAAGGAGGGCCTGCTGCAGCGCAGGATCACTGATGTTCACCTGAGGGTCCACCTGAAACTCCACTCTCACAATCTGCCTCTTCTTCACCTCTTTGGGGGCATCTGGGTAACACACATAAGCACATAGAGTGTATCAATATTGTTTGTCTATGTGCAGCAACAGTATAGACTTACAGCCGTCCAACCAGGTGATGTCAGTTTTTACCTAGAAAGCATGAGGTGCAAAAAACAATGGATGTTTACAAGTGGAAAGATTTTTAAAAACTTTTCATAAAACTGAAAACATTTTGAGTGTTTCATGATGTGTCACATTTGTGTAGCTGATGCCAACATCACCATCATGAGGCCGACACATCTTACTAACCCAGGATCCTTTTAAACAGTTTTGCTGTCAACACATATGTCTCATATTAGGTATGTTTTGATTGACAAGATATTTTGTCTGGAAAGTTTTAAATGTCAGTTTTTCCATAATTTTTTTCATAAATTAAAAGTAAATACCGGTAAAAACAGGTTGTCAAGTGGGATATGAGTCAAGTCCCCCTGGGGCTCCTTGTTTCAATCAAGGGGGTTCACAACATAAATGTGTTATTGGGTCCTCAGCACTCATTAACATTAAGATAAAGAAACAGTAAACTATCTCTCATGCAACACAACATTATGACTGGATAATTATCCATATATATCACTGTACTGCCACATACTGCCACTGCATTATCATCCATATATCACTGCCACTGCATTATTATCCATATATCACTATCACTGCATTATTATCCATCCATATATCACTACCACTGCATTATCCATCCATATATCATCACCACTGCATTATCATCCATATATCACAACCACTGCATTATCATCCATCCATACATCACTACCACTGCATTATCATCCATATATCACTGTACTGCCACTGCATTATTATCCATCTGTATGTCATTACCACTGCATTATCATTCACATATCATGATACAATAAGTGTGTTCACATTCAGACAGGCAGACACATGAACACATTTATCAAGCAGGAGCAGACTCACCCTCATTCGTCCAGATGAAGTTGAGTTTGTCAGTCACATGCACACACACACTTTCACACACACACATATTGAGAAGAAACACACTCACCCTCAGTGGTGCAGATGAAGTTGAGTTTGTCAGTCTCTGGCCGACTGACCCACTGCCCCTCCTCCTGCCCCCGTCTCCTCCAGACTTCACTGCCTCAACTCTTTCTGCGCAGTTCTGCACTTGATCTTCATCTGGGGCCCAGTTCCTGTAGCAGACGGTCTCTCCATAGACCCAGAACCAGCCCACACTGCAGGTGTAGCGCAGACCCAGCCACACATGAGCAGTGGAGGCTCCTTTAGCTCGCTCTGTCATCCAGCGCTGGACCCGCTCAGAGCGCACAGACACCAGGTCAACAAAGTGTTCTTGGCAGTACTGCAGCACCTCATTCCAGGTCTTATTCTCACGGATCAGAACCAGTTTGTCTGGAGCGAGAATAAAGAGATAAAATACATTTTGTAAAATTCGTTCTCCTATTCAGGTGAATAATCAACTGGTAAAGTTTCATGATGATATCTGTTAGTTAATTCTACGATATTCACCTGTACTGTCGTGTCTCGCCTTAATGCTGTTTGTGATCATATGGCAAACTTAAAGAAAATTCAGTCTAATGCTGAATGTGCTACAAAACAGACCTTTCAAATGCATGTTCATTAGAACATCATAAAATTGATTTCAGCAGCCATCATGTTTAATTTAATGGATACAAAGGGAAATCAAACTGTATTTAATGCACACAAAATTGTGCAATATCTCCCGTGACTGACACGGTATGAACTGCACGTAGATGTGTGCTGCTTCTCCTGTTGTGTTCATTCACCCCTCCCCTTAAACCGGCAGATCTCACCAGTCAGATGGACTCAGGAGTCAGGAGTTCATCTTAAACACGCCTACTATCAACCAGGGGATGTCACTTTTTACACAAAAAAATGTTAATATAATATAAAATATAAATACAATGGCAGCTCACAAGCTCTGCAAATGAGGGGATTTTCTAAGTTTAAATAAAAAAAGACATTCTGAATGTTTTTAAATCCTGATAAATGTAACTGATACCAGCGTCAGTCTTATAAGGCCAACATGACGTACCAGTCAGGGATCCTTTTAAGAGCTAATAAATTCCACCATCAGAGAGGAGCATATTCAAGACCTACATTCTCTTGGATGTCGTATCCTTGCTCATGTTAATATCTCATCCACACCCACACTGGTCATAGAACTCCATTAATGGGATTGAGGGGAGTTTCTGCAGCTGCTGCTGTTTTTCCCTTTTGGTAAGTGTTTGTAGTGTCCCAATTCCCTCTTTCAGTCCACATTTAGACCTACTATGGACTTTACTGCTTAATGTTATTAGTATTTATTGATTTATGTTATAGCTTATTAGGTCACATGTAAGGTCGTGAATTATCTGCAAATATAATTTGAGATGCAACAACAACCTTGAACAGGTAATAAATGGAGCTTCTGTACCATATTTGGGACATCAGCAACATATCTGGTCATGATCATGCTGTTGTTTAGGACTAAATTCTCACTCACCTTCATAGCAGATGAAGTATCTTTTATGATAACATTCAGCATCATTCCAGTGCCCATTTGATTTTAACATTTCAACACACAGGTCATCCGCACCATCATCATAAGTAGGTTGACCAGTTTCCCACGGGCGGAATGAGGAGCTGCTGCCATCTGACCACTTCCAGGCATATTCAGTTATTCTTCCCTCTTCAAGTTTTCTTCCCTTCAGTCCAATCCAAGCATCACCATCTGCTTCCTGCATCAGTCTCTTCACCTCCTCCATCTCTGTCATGTTCTCTATGGTGGCGAGGTCAGTGAAATTCTCTCTGCAGTACTGCTGAGCTTCTGTCCGGTTCTTGAGTTCATTCACCACATGGAACTGACGTGGCACAGAGGAGGAGAGACTCCACAGAGCTGAGAGGAGAAAACACACACACACACACTCATGACTACACACACATAGACACACACATACACATACACACAAACACACACACACACACATACTTACTTGATGACAGCAGTGTGGATAATCCATGTGTGCTTTTGTTCGATATTTAAAGGTGTGTGTGTGTGAGAGAAAGAAAAAGAGAGATTTAGAGCTGCTGGAGTCATTGATGCAAAGCAACAAGGAGAAGAAAAGAAAGAGAGAGAGAGAGAGAGAGAGAGAGAGAGAGGGGGGGGGGAGCAACAAAGCAAAGGTCTAGTTTTAAAGGGTGCGTCTCATCATGAAATAAAACAGACTGAATTGTTTGCAGGATCGTCATCAGACATGGGGGATTATTCAGGCAAAAAAGAGCAACATTCTGAGACCATGGTGGGAAATGCAACCAAGTTTCCTTGTCCTCATCAGTTAGTGTTGGCTGCTGTTTCACTATTTGCTCAATCTTGTACCTTATAGTCTCATTGTTATTCCTACTTGGTAACCTTGATCAACAGGGCTATGGGTTGACTGAGTCAGGACTACAACAGGGCTATGGGTTGACTGAGTCAGGACTACAACAGGGCTATGGGTTGACTGAGTCAGGGCTACAACAGGGCTATGGGTTGACTGAGTCCGGGCTACAACAGGGCTATGGGTTGACTGAGTCAGGGCTACAACAGGGCTATGGGTTGACTGAGTCCGGGCTACAACAGGGCTATGGGTTGACTGAGTCAGGGCTACAACAGAGCTATGGGTTGACTGAGTCAGGACTACAACAGGGCTATGGGTTGACTGAGTCAGGACTACAACAGGGCTATGGGTTGACTGAGTCAGGGCTACAACAGGGCTATGGGTTGACTGAGTCAGGACTACAACAGGGCTATGGGTTGACTGAGTCAGGACTACAACAGGGCTATGAGTTGACTGTGTCAGGACTATTGCTGTAATGTCTTAGTGTTTGTAGCTGTACTCAGTAGTGGTTGATATCCTGATGTGTCTTATTATTGCCACTAGAACTATTGTTTGGGTAGAAGAATTCAACTAAGTTATCTGTTGCTCTGTGTAATGTGTTCTTTCACACATGCCATTACTCTGTTGTGTTCTGTGAGTGTGTGTATGTGAGTGGTTCAGTACCATTTTGTGTTGCAGTTATATTTGCCTAACACAAGGGGGAGCTGTCACACATAATTCCCAAGAGCTGTATTTTCAAGATCCCATAGTTTTTGTGTTGCAGTTAAGTAATTTGGACACAAGAGGGTGCTGTGGCATCTATTATTCCCATATATATGTTGTTCAGGGAATGCTGACAATTTGTCTGTCACTTCCAACATTCTTCCTGTCTATGTGTGTGTTTGTGCGTGTGTGTGTGTTTGTGTGTGTGTGTGTGCGTGTGTGTGTGTGTGTATGTAGTTGGGTTTAAGTGTGGGTGTATGTAGTTGGGTGTGTGTGTGCTGAAGTTGGTTTAAAATGTTTTTAAAATGTCTGACAAAACTGAAAATCATTCCCCTACATGTATTGTCACTTCAGAAATTGTGAAAACTTTTAAACATCAAACAGAAGCACAGATGGATTATCGACACACACACACACACACACACATACACACATACACACACACACACACACACGCAAACGCACACACACATATCCACACCCACACGCACACATGCGCGCACACACACACACACACAGACACAAGAGGGCAGACATTCTCACGGCTGTAGTGTGAATGTGTGTCTCATTGATTGTTACTATTATTATTATTATCGTCATCAATAATAATAATAATAATAAACACACACACTCACACACACACTCACACACACACAACACACACACACACACACACACACACACACACACACACACACACACACACACACACACACACACACTCACACACACACACACACCACACATGACTATGTGCAGACACACTCACAGCTGTGTTGTGAATGAGTGTCAGTATATTTCTGTGTTTCCTGACTAACATTCTGACTAACACACTCATGAGTCTGTCTGCCTCTCCAGCACTGTGATGAAAGCATGTGTGTGTTCATACACTCTAGTGTGTGTTCATCACTTGACTGTGTCCTTGTTTTCCATGGAAACACACTTGAACCCTCCTCTACAGTGGGGAACCACAGGAAAAAACTGAGGACCACTGAATGCACATTTATATGCACATTATATGCACTTATATTTCAAACACACTCACAGACCCCTGGTACTTTAGTTCCAGCACACAGACCCCTGGTACTTTAGTTCCAGCACACAGACCCCTGGTACTTTAGTTCCAGCACACAGACCCCTGGTACTTTAGTTCCAGCACACAGACCCCTGGTACTTTAGTTCCAGCACACAGACCCCTGGTACTTTAGTTCCAGCACACAGACCCCTGGTACTTTAGTTCCAGCACACAGACCCCTGATATTTTAGTTCCAGCACACAGACCCCTGGTACTTTAGTTTCAGCACACAGACCCCTGGTACTTTAGTTCCAGCACACAGACCCCTGGTACTTTAGTTCCAGCACACAGACCCCTGGTACTTTAGTTCCAGCACACAGACCCCTGATATTTTAGTTCCAGCACACAGACCCCTGGTACTTTAGTTTCAGCACACAGACCCCTGGTACTTTAGTTCCAGCACACAGACCCCTGGTACTTTAGTTCCAGCACACGGACCCCTGGTACTTTAGTTCCAGCACACAGACCCCTGGTATTTTAGTTCCAGCACACAGACCCCTGGTATTTTAGTTCCAGCACAGTGACATTAAGTGTTTGTTGCCATCAGGCTATCAAATAGCAGCATTTAGACAGATTAGCGTTTTTGACAAAACTTATAGAACTGATTTTATGAACTGATGTTTGTCATTTTTCTACCAAATGAAAGTACACAAAGCCCTGTAACAACTAAACTCTTATGTTGAAACATGCTGGAGTTCTATTAAGATTAGCTGTCTCCTCTTTGGTTATATTAGGATGGACATTAGTTAAGTTGGTTTTCCCTTTGGTTATATTACAGGATGGACATGAGTACAGTGGGTCTCTTACCTGTCAGAGTCTCTGGAGTTGCTCTTCTTCTGGTTGCGCTGGTTGTCTCTGAGAGAGTGACGCTGCTGGGACTGGTGCTGCTGTCTAAATTAGTCTTGTTTATCTAAACGAACACACAGGAACAGACTAGCTGTCTGTTATGCAAATCAACCCAGCCCTCCTTCCACACAGACTTTGCTGTTTCACAGAATAGGGAAATGATGATTGCTGAAGGTTTATACCTGCGAAATAAAAAAAAGTGCTGAAAATATTTTAGAGATATGAAACATTGAGCGCAGAATTGGTGCAGAAATGAATGTGTTTGGGTTTAAATTGCATGGCTGTTCAACTCAACTCAACTCAAGTTCAACTAGAATCCATGTCTTTATTATCCCACCAGGGGAAATTCATGTGGTCATTGCACATTGCATGTCTCATAATACACACACACACACACACACACACACACACATATATATATTTAAACCCAAACACATTCATTTCTGCACCAGTTCTGCACTCAATGCTTACTATCGCTAAAACATTTTGATATATATATATACATACATATACTTGTTTGATGCAAACCCATGGGAGTGGAGGACAAATGTAGTGTGGACTGAATGTGCAGATATAGTGTTCTATTGTCAGGATAGTCTGATAGACCCCTGATATTTTAGTTCCAGCACAGAGACCCCTGATATTTTAGTTCCAGCACACAGACCCCTGATATTTTAGTTCCAGCACACAGACCCCTGGTATTTTAGTTCCAGTACAGAGACCCCTGATATTTTAGTTCCAGCACACAGAGACCCCTGGTATTTTAGTTCCAGCACAGAGACCCCTGGTATTTTAGTTTTAATACACTCACAGTGTGTTTGACAGAAAAGTGTCAGGTTGATGTTCCTTAGAGTTCAGCAGCTCCCGAAATTAGCCCCTTCCTCATGTTGCTAAGCACATAGATTTGCATTGCAAAAGCCACATGTCACTACACTTGAAAAACAGACCCAAAGATAAACTTTGATGTTTTAATAAACAGTTTTTTTTTGATGGAAATACATACATGCACACACAAACACACACCCACATACACACACAGACACACATACATACCCACACAGACACACACACACACACACAGACACCTATGACTGCACATAGATCCACACAATGGATATGCACATGCACACTCCCAGCCATCTTGGTCTGCCCATCATCACAAATGTATATCTGCTTATACGAGTAGACGGTATGCAAACACACACACACACACACACACACACACACACACACGCACACACACACTCACCCACACACACACATTTTCAGAGACATTATGGAAAATCAGCCTAGCGGATTTCCTGATACTGAATATGATATGATACACATTATAGATACTGTGTGTGTGTGTGTGTGTATGTATATGTGTGTGTGTGTGTGTGTGTGTTGGTGTGTGTGTGTGTGTGTTGTGTGTGTGTGTGTGTGTGTGTGTGTGTGTGAGTTGTCATCTTCCAGTAAAACTCATTTTCATGACTGTTCCTGTTGTGGGCTGGGCCTCTTTGTTTCTTGTTTTGGTTTGGTTTTGTGATGCAAATCTCCTCTGACACAAACACAAACCAACAGCAGACAATGAGAGGGTGTATGTGGGTAGTTGTGTAAGTGTGTGTGTGTGTGTGTGTGTGCTTCCATGGAATTGCTAGCCATGTCTACTTCAATCCCAAAATACATTATTTCCATATCTGAAGATGTTCTCAGACCACTGGCTATCACACTCACAGAACCTTGGTATTTTAGTCCTGCTGTAAAGACTCATGACTCGATGAAAAAGGCAGGGGCGGAGCCTACCTCTGGTGTGGAGACAGGGACCAACTGATGGCGGTGGCTAAAGAGGATGCTTAAGAGGATGGGTTGAAAGAGAAACGTCTGTACTTCCGGGGCATTAAGGCTGGAACCAGCAGGGAGTAGCGCCTGGGAGATGTTGAACACCGAGCATCCTGGGCCAAGAAGTAACAGAATAGTGGTGGAGGGGAGGAGGAGGAGACGTCAAAGTCAGCATACTCTAGGTAGCAGAGAGAGACAGGTTGATTTAAAACACCTGTCAGACTTGTGTCTGTGTGTTGGACAGAAGGAATTGAGAGAATGAAAGACATTAATTGAACAGAGACTATGATTGGCCTGTTGAATGGATGAACAAAAACTGAGTCTTCCCGGCAGAACTTGCATCTTAGCTTCCAATTCTAGCACACTCACAGGCCCCTGGTAGGCCTGGGCCCCACTGCAGTCACATGATTCGCCTTGAGGTTACTTAGCTCCACCCCTCAGTTTGACAGATGTCAGGTTCAGACAGACAGACAGACAGATAGATAGACAGATAAGTAGATAGATAGAAAGATATTCACCCCAAATAAAAATTTCTTTCAGCACTCACATATAAATGATTAGAACACTGAAGGATCAGATCAGGTTAAGATGAGTTTTACAGTAATGCCTCATTCACGGCACTCACGCGGTGTAGACACGTCGATTTTGGTTAATTTTTGTTGCACACCACATGTGTGGCTCACACCACACATCTCACACCATGCAGCATCCATGCTTTTCACTTGAAATAGAAGTGAGTTTTATTTTTTCATGTGTGCTACGGGTGGTATAAGACAAGTCTCCATCGACTTTAAATGAGGGCTTAGGCAGCCGGTTCACAGAGGAGACCAGAGGAGATTTCTGGTGTGAATACACAGATGCACATGCACCAAGAACACACAGCAATGGCCATGAACCACGACCATGCTGATTGCTGTGTAAATGAGGCCTAAGATGAGCCGTCCCAATTTTCTTGGAAACTGTAAACAATGGATTGCTCTTCCCGGACTGAGTTTTTGAAAGATTACTTTTGTATCAAGATTTCCTGTCTAGTAAATGTAGCTTTTATCTATCTATCTATCTATCTATCTATCTATCTGTTTGTCTGTCTGTCTGTCTTTCTGTCCAGTAAATGTCTAAGTCTATTTGTGTTGTGCATGTCTCTTCTTGGGTCCAACCTAGATCCGGCTGTCACTGGCTGACACACACACACACACACACTGCAAATCCATGAAAATGGCACACAGTGAGAATATAGTGAAGTGAAGTCGTGTCTGAACGGTGGTCTACTGGTGAGGGGATCAGGCTTGTGGGTGAAGGGTGGTCTACTGGTGAGGGGATCAGGCTTGTGGGTGAAGGGTGGTCTACTGGTTAGGGGATCAGGCTTGTGGTTGAAGGGTGGTCTACTGGTGAGGGGATCAGGCTTGTGGGTGAAGGGTGGTCTACTGGTTAGGGGATCAGGCTTGTGGTTGAAGGGTGGTCTACTGGTGAGGGGATCAGGCTTGTGGGTAAATGGACTGCATTTATATAGCGCTTTTCTGGTCTACTCCTACGAGTACTCAAAGCACTTTACAGAGTATGCCTCACATTCACCCATTCACACACATGCATTCACACACCAGTGGCAGAGGCTGCCATGCAAGGTGCCAACCTGCCACTGGGAGCAATTTGGGGTTCAGTATCTTGCTCAAGGACACTTCGATGGGGTCAGGCAGAGAGGAGCTCGAACCTGCAACCCTTCGGTTACCGAACAGCACTCCTACCACCTGCGCCACCACCGCCGGGTGAAGGGTGGTCTACTGGTGAGGGGATCAGGCTTGTGGTTGAAGGGTGGTCTACTGGTGAGGGGATCAGGCTTGTGGTTGAAGGGTGGTCTACTGGTTAGGGGATCAGGCTTGTGGTTGATGGGTGGTCTACTGGTTAGGGGATCAGGCTTGTGGGTGAAGGGTGGTCTACTGGTTAGGGGATCAGGCTTGTGGTTGAAGGGTGGTCTACTGGTTAGGGGATCAGGCTTGTGGGTGAAGGGTGGTCTACTGGTGAGGGGATCAGGCTTGTGGGTGAAGGGTGGTCTACTGGTTAGGGGATCAGGCTTGTGGTTGAAGGGTGGTCTACTGGTTAGGGGATCAGGCTTGTGGGTGAAGGGTGGTCTACTGGTTAGGGGATCAGGCTTGTGGTTGAAGGATGGTCTACTGGTTAGGGGATCAGGCTTGTGGGTGAAGGGTGGTCTACTGGTTAGGGGATGAGGCTTGTGGGTGAAGGGTCAGTTCAGTCTCTGACCAACAGGAAAAAGCTGTGTGGGATTAGTGGTTAAACATCACTCTCACAAGTTACATCCATGACCGAGGTGCCCTTGAACAAGGCTCAACCCCTATAACTGTTCCCCATGTGCATTCATTACTACTGTGTGTGTGTGTGTGTGTGTGTGTGTGTGATCACTTATCATGGATAGTGTTTATTTATGAACTCTGTCTCTTCTGCCGTATTTGCATGGAAACCTGACCTGCATAGAGGCAGATTTGTCAACAGGAAAACAAGCACAAAATATGTAACCAAATTAAGTGCAAATGCATCAGTACACACACGCCATTCACGTCTGGCTGGTTGGGAGTTTAGGGGAATTGTGTTTGAATGTGTTTTGTGTGTGCAGGAGTATCACAGCACACACACACACACACACACACACACACACACACACACACACTGTCCAGTAAATGTCTAAGTCTATTTGTGATGTGCATGTCTCTTCTTGGGTCCAACCTAGATCCGGCTGTCACTGGCTGACACACACACACACACACACACACACACACACACTCACACTGCAAATCCATGAAAATGGCACACAGTGAGAATATAGTGAAGTGAAGTCGTGTCTGAACGGTGGTCTACTGGTTAGGGGATCAGGCTTGTGGGTGAAGGGTGGCCTACTGGTTAGGGGATCAGGCTTGTGGTTGAAGGGTGGTCTACTGGTTAGGGGATCAGGCTTGTGGGTGAAGGGTCAGTTCAGTCTCTGACCAACAGGAAAAAGCTGGGTGGGAGTAGTGGTTAAACATCACTCTCACAAGTTACATCCATGACCGAGGTGCCCTTGAACAAGGCTCAACCCCTATAACTGTTCCCCATGTGCATTCATTACTACTGTGTGTGTGTGTGTGTGATCACTTATCATGGATAGTGTTTATTTATGAACTCTGTCTCTTCTGCCGTATTTGCATGGAAACTTGACCTGCATAGAGGCAGATTTGTCAACAGGAAAACAAGCACAAAATATGTAACCAAATTAAGTGCAAATGCATCAGTACACACACGCCATTCACGTCTCGCCGGTTGGGAGTTTAGGGAAATTGTGTTTGAATGTGTTTTGTGTGTGCAGGAGTACCACAGCACACACACACACACACACACACACACACAGACACACACACACATTGATTTACATCAGCTGTGTCCATGTGGTTTAGGTTGTGTCTCCTCATTTCCCACAGCATGTGGTTCTGACCATGAAATGCATAACTGAGAATACAATCAGCCACCATGCTAAACAAAGCCATTTTCATTGGCAGTTTTGCATAGTAGCTCATTTGTACATTTTACGTGCCGGATAAGGTATCCAGCACGGCACCTTGGAGTCGCTGATGTTGTGTGTCATGGTCTACTACAGCAACTGGGCCCCAGGGCAAGAGCAAGTGCAGGGCTGCCAGAGAGTGGGGGCAGTGAAGTCTGGAGAGAATGGAGGGCAGTGGGTCAGCAACCTGCCAGAGACTGAGAAACTCACCACTGAGGGACCAGTGCACCAGTGAGGGTGAGTCTGTTTCTGTGCAATAATGTGTGTGTGTGTGTGTGTGTGAGTGAGTGTGAAACTCAACTTCATCTGCACCACTGAGGGTGAGTCTGTTTCTGCGC
This sequence comes from Tenualosa ilisha, assembly GCA_015244755.2. Classification (NCBI taxonomy): domain Eukaryota; kingdom Metazoa; phylum Chordata; class Actinopteri; order Clupeiformes; family Clupeidae; genus Tenualosa; species Tenualosa ilisha. The sequence goes on along the minus strand of PYXC01002478.1, from coordinate 5,145 downwards.
AATAGTGTGTGTGTTTGTGTGTGTGTGTGAGTGTGAAACTCAACTTCATCTGCACCACTGAGGGTGAGTCTGTTTCTGCACAATAATGTGTGTGTGTGAGTGTGTATGTGTATGAGTGTGAAACTCAACTTCATCTGCATCACTGAGGGTGAGTGTGTTTCTGTGCAATAATGTGGGGAGTGTGCTTGTGCAACAAAGGGGGTCACACTGGGGCAACATGTGCTTATTAGGAAGTGTTTTGTGGAACAGGGTTGCTTTTTTCCACTATTTTATTTATGAACAGTATTTGTTCTGCAATGGAGGGTTTTCCTTTTTGTAACAATGTCCCCAGCTTTGGAGAAAATCTTCTCACAAGGAACAGAGGAAGCTTGTGTACGCAGTTTGTACATGACAATCTCATAGGTATGGGATTACACCAGCTTGTGTGTCACATCTTTCAAATATCTAACAGACAAACGGAAATACTTGTGATTTCTGCAAGGAAAAACATAGGGCTTAATTATAATGAAAAACAGAGGGCATATTATAAGAATAAGGCTATTTACCTCTGGACCTCTGCAATGGCACTAGCTGTTGCATTGACACCTGTGTGCCTACATGGATGTCAAGCAGGGTCCAGATATTTACATCTTGTAGAGCAGCTGATACAGACTCTTGTGATGGAGGTGATGGGGGTGGGGGTGGAATGATGCTGCCACAGTCTCTTGATAGCCTGTCAACTGCTGCCTGTAAACAGGTGGAACTGCTCAACCCCATTTCCTTATACCTGGGATCCACAGGAGTAGCCACACACAGAGGAGTCTGTTTTTCCAGAACTGTAAATTTCTCATTGAGATTTTTTTTGGATGTTGTCCACCAGTTTCAGTGCAGTCCTGTGTCTGGTGCTGGCACAGAGGTTCCAGAATTATCAAACACTGTTCAATTGTGTTGTATTCCTCTGCTGAAGGGAACAATGTCTGATCTCAAAGAGGCAGAACTCAGTAGCTCAAAGAGTTGTTCAAAGAGTCTCTGCAGCATATCAAAAGTGCTGTTCCAGCGGGTGTCGACCTCCTTGATCAGCTTCAGTTGTGGTCTGCCCATCTGTGCCTGGACCTCACTTTTTTTCTTTAGCTCCAGTGCTAAATTTGAGAAGATGCACTGGATTCCCTCAAGCTCTGGGTTTCATTTAAAGATGGGGGACATGGTGAATATTTAATACATTAGAACAGGTGATCATGTTTGCAGCACTCAACTGTGCCATTAAGGCCATTTTGTTCTGTGCAATATCTGTGTAGCCCTGCTAGATTTAGTGCACTACACGTCGCGCACGTTGCGTGATAAAACTTTCCCTTGCTCCTGCAGCCTGAGCACCGAACATCTTCTTGAAGCTGAGGAAACCGACCTTCGATAGTTAGATTTACAAGTATCCAGAGTGATTTTGTTTTTGCCGTCTGATATGCCAAGATGATTTTTTGTTTTGTTGAACAAGAAGAGCTTCGGTGAGTTGTTTAATCACGTTCGTGAATGATATGTGAATAGTTAACATTATGGTGAGTTGTAGACCACGAAAGTTCTTAAAAACCACTCGAAGCAATTACTTAAGAAAATACACTTTTATTTGTTGAATCTGAGTGGTATTTCCACGTCTCCTTTTGTTGTATTAATTCAAACCTTGAATGAACCTGACGTGAATGTCCTTAGCTAATGGGTTCAATTCATACACGTTAAAATGATCTTAGTTCGATGTTAGTTCGACAGTTAATCGACATTTGTAAGTGTGAAGTGTATTGTCATACAATTTTCTTGTAAGTGATGGGTGTATTGCCAAATTATTTTCTTGTATACTGTCTGCTCAGGGTTGATTTCGCCGTGTTGGCTTACTGTTCATTTGTGCTATCTATCAGTTTGCTGCAGCTGAGACGTAGCTACTTTTTATGACAGTATTATGGAGTTATACCTGTTAAGATTTGGATGCTATAGCAAAATATTAGATAAAAACTCATAGATGAAATGTCTGATTTAGTTACTGTTACGCTGCTTCATGTAGGTTTGTTTTATTATACGGTATAAGCAACGGATTCCAGAAGAACGCAGTTGGCGAGCCGGTCCAGAGAAAACCCACGTGTTTACTGCCCAGCCCAACTACTGCAGGTCTGCCTGAACTGCTTCACCTGCGTGGACTATACAGATAAGAGTTTCTTTCCCCCCACAGGAAACGGACGCATACCCTAAGGGACCTTTGTGTTTTCATTCAGTATAAATATAAGCGTTTTTATTTGATACCTGACTGCACAATTTACACTTTTGTCTTACACCTCAAAGGACTTTTTCATTATTGAGTATTGAATGGAATTGCACTAAGAGGTCAGGTAGCTGTTTCTGTTTATTATTTTGTTTATGAATTATTCTTACATTCACATTGCCTTGCGAACTCCATCCTTTTTCTTTTCCTTTACTTAAAAGGGAATCTGTAGGCTACAGAATAAAGCGTTTGTAGTTACTGTATTTCTTGTTTGCATATCTTATTACACAACTCAGGGATCTAGAAGTCATAAAGGTTACAATGTCTGCAATTAATGTCTTCCTATCAGGGATCGTGTATTTTGGGTCTAGCACAGGTAGCTAATTAAAAAAGGCTGTGTATACAGACAGTACCTTAGAGTAACTTTCCGGTCGTGTCATGAAATTAACTCATGATGATTTGACTGACGTTTAAATACACCCCAAGTCCATTTCACACTGGACTTCTCCTTTGAGATCCTTCTCTTGCATGGAACACAGATGGAACACAGATGGATTGCCTCATTTATAGAACAAGAGGTTACGATTGATATTAGATATAAATACTAATGCTATTTTCTTCCTGTTTATTACATACACACACACATTGATTTAATTTACTTTTTAATTATTATCACTCCAGGTATAAGCAAGCCTTGATAGAAAAAACACTGTATCAATCTCACACATAGACACAGATACATGTCCTCACTCCTCCCTGAATTAGTCATCATTGGTTGAAAATACATACATACATAAAGAGGCCACGTGTCTTGAAATGATAGGGCTCCATGCCACCGACAGTGAAAAATCTTGGTGTCGTCGTAGTGATTGTATTAACTGCTATATGAATGTCTAAATCAGCCCTGCTCACAAGATGCAATGCTTTGCAGTTCACCTCTGGAACAAACTGCCAGTTGGTATCAGAAGTGCCTCTACTGTGTCAGTACCTTCAAAACCAAACCAAAGACAGAACTCTTCACAGAAGCCTTCCCCTAATCTGAGTCTGGTTGTTTGTTTGTTTGTTTTATCTGTTTTATCTTTAATTATTTTTACCCTTATTTTACCATGTTTTTTCTGTGATGTAAAGTCCATTTATCTGCCTTGAAGTGTGCTATAACCTACAAATAAAATTGCCATTGACTTGAGTATTGGTGTCTGGCCATTGGCTGTTAGTGAGTACTTATGAAATGATGGTTTAGGGGCCGTTTGTCATTATTTTGTCATAAATGCTATTTCAACAATCCCTTGTAAAAATTATGATCTAGTCATTTCAAGATTAAGACTTTTTACATTTTTTTTTTTACATGTATCAAGTATTTTGGAGATAGAGGTTACATGTGCCATGCACATTCAATTAACTGGCCTTTTAGTCCTGGACTCAAAACTGGCCCCAAAATGAAAATGAATCCGGCAGCTTCAATGACCCGCCCATGTAGCAGACGTTAAAACTGTTACACCGTGCCGTTGCTGGCTGTATTGGCACTAAAAAATAATTCGAATTTTCTAGCAGTGTCCTAGGCAGTGTTTGAAAAGATCACCCGTGCAAGCCCTGAAGAAAACAGCTCCAGCTACATTAGCCTATAGCCTAGTAGACTACAGGTGACAGAATAGCTGCGGGCGGGGCGTGAGTGTAAAGCGGATGGACAGAGTAAAGTGAAAGTAAAACCAGATGGCGATCACACAAGGAAACCGAAGAAGGACCGATCCCGAGACAAAGAAAGAATTTTAATAGACTATAGCGTACAGAACGGAGTCATTATCACGCTAGCGTTTGTTGTTTATGGTGTTTTGCTACATTTTTGCGTTTGTTTGCAGTGTTTTGAAACATTTTGACTAGGAGGTAGGCTTCGATTAAGGGAATCAGTCGAGCTGTTTGTAAGCACGAACTGAAAAATATGAGAAATTATAGTCCCTACATGTATCATACAGTCTGTGAAAATAGGCTACACATTCTGACTGACATTCTAAAAACTGAAGCTCGTCATTACGAGTTAAGAGGACCGACTGAAATATGGAGGAACGAGTCGACATAAAACAGGAAGACAAGGCGAGGAGGCAAAGGTAGGCTAGGTTACTACAGAACATGAATCTGAATTTCTTGTAGTCTACCTGCTTAATGTCAACTGCTCTTCGCTATCAAACAAGGAATGCAATCCATGAAATTACATGTTGTGAATTGAATTGCAGTTAACATTCTGTACTGTTATTAAAAAGCCATATAGAGGATCAATTGCTATTGTGTGACATTTCGGATGTGGTTTACTGGTACAGGCCATGTACACACGTAGGCGGGTATTTTTACAAACGCACATTTGCTGTCCTCCGTTTTCTAAAAACTCTTGGGTCCACAACGACTGTTTTAAATATATTTACATCCACACACAACACCGCAGAATTTCGCGGTAACAGGCTTCTCGGTTGATCCATGCTGTCAATGGTCTGATAGAAACAAGGGCGTATATGTGACGTTTACGCATCAATTGTCGCAGTTAGTGACGTTTTAACAACGTAAAACTCCGGTTATTGATATCCACACTGAAACGCCATACAAGAGTGGGGAGTGATTATAAGATGTGGTGCGGTGGTGGTCTAGTGGATTGGGTTTAGAGCAGCAGGTGGTGGGTTAATGGCTACTTGGCTATGCCCATGTAATAACCCTGAGTTACCCCAGGGGGTGCTGTCCATGTAGTGACTGTAAATGTAGTTAGCTCACTGTAGGTTGCTGTGGGCGACAGCATCAGCTAAATGACAATGTAATATAATGACTTACATTGACTTTGAAAGAAAGCATATCCAGGTGCTAGTTAACAAAACATAGATAGCCCATGTTAATATGATGCATCTCTCCATGTGAATCCATTTAGATGGACTTTATGTTACTGA
>PYXC01002477.1:0-62782 GCA_015244755.2 Tenualosa ilisha | reverse complement strand
GCAAGGTGCCAATCAGACTATCACTAACAATGAACTCCATTGTGTATGTATTTGGTGAATATCGTGCTGATGGAAGTGTAAAGGCCCCTCCACATCTGTGTTGGGTATGAACACACCGTATTCACCAACGCACTCACGTTGTGTCTTTGATTATCTCTTAGGCATTTGTGTGTGTGTGTTTTTAAGGTTCAGTCGGCCACAGAGGCTACAATGACTGAACTGATTGAGGAAATTTTGAACTGTGGCTATATATGGACCTGTTAATGTTGAAAAGAAGGAAGAAATTGTTCGGTAAAATATATATTTTTTTTTACTCTGCTGATCCTTGTCAAGAATGTTAGTGTAACCGTACTCATGGCAATTTTATTTAAGTTTATTCACTCTTCATGAAGGAAGAAAAGCGCTTAATATAACTGAGGCCTAGGGTTGGCTTCATTGATGTTGAATTGAAAGCAATTCTCTTCCTGACCAGAGGATCAGTCTAGCGTTTCTACTTCCTGGCCCTTCTAACCAAAGATATCGGCTATTGGCTAAACCAGCACAGTAACATTATGCATGTATCACAATACAGCAATAGTTATAGTAGGCCTAGGCCAAGGGGCCTAGTTTTAGAGGTCCTTAATTCATGTTTACTTTGTTACATTTTATATTGAATTTTTTCTATATTTAGTCTGTTCTTCATCATATTCAGCTGCTGCCCTTCTCTCCCAACTACGTGAAGGTCTGCAGCTTTATGGGCTCGCTGATGTAATGAACCAGTATCCAAACATCTGCCAGCCACTCTTTGTCCCTGGGATGGGGGTGAAGGTGAGTTAATAGATGTACGCTTTAGTGGGATGTACTGATGCCACTTAAGTCTGTTGAGATTCTCATTCATCTAGGTCATGGTTGTCAAAGTAGTTAAGTTGTAAGCAACTTTTTCCACTTGAATACATTTCGACTCTCATCTACAAGGCTTCTTCAGTTCTAACCTGATGATGGAGAACCAGGGAACTATATCTCTGAACCACACCGACCCCCTACTTTGACTGATGCCACTTAAATACCAATAGTAATTCCAAATCATAAACCCAGCTTATTTTAAGTAACAATCATGTCCTTTACTTTAACTTTTTACAATAGACTCATAGCATTTGTGGGGTCATTGGACAATATTAATGAAGATATTTAAGTTAAAGGACCAATATGCAGAATTTTCCTAAAAAAAATATCTATGGTGTAACCAGGGCCGCTTGCTTTACCAACTCTCCAGCTCTCTCCCACTGTCACTGTCTTTCTGGATAAACTCATAATGATGCGTTGTTTCTCTCACCAGCCTGATGCTGACTTTGTCTTTGGGGCGCGCCATCCTGAGTTCAGTGAGAAGGGCTCCAACTAAGAACAAGTGGAAGTGAGCGTTATGAACCACCTACAGGACTTCTTGCAGCAGCTGGAAGCATGTAATTGCTTATTTAGTTTTTTTCTTGTCAACTCTGTGTACTTAGTGTCTCTATAACACACCTCAGGAAGTTACATCACTACATCATCATTGTAAGTACACTTATGTACACTTAAAGACCTTGTTTGCCCTGCCCTTCTGCCCCTGCCATTGCCAAAACCTGTGAGCCCTCTCCCCCACATACACATCACACTACTCCACCTCCCCTGCCATCATCAGTAAGCCCCCACCCCCATAATTACACTGCACTTTTTACACCCAGTTATTATATGTGATAAATTTCCTTGTCAGATATTAGATTTACCTCTGTCGCTACAGACAAACTGTGTCCAATGTTTCATATACATGATTGTTTGTTTCATCTGTCTCTGAAAAGATGAACATCCAGAGGGGGGAAACTATCCAGGTCACCTGTCCCCCAGTACATTTCTCCAGTGGCTGACAGGACAAGGCCACATTCCCGTCTTACCAAAAGAGAAGAGAAACTTCAATCACACCTGTGACATCCAGTATGGTGTACAGTTTGCTACCCAACAGTCACTGCATGTAGCAATATAATCCACCTGCCTGTCAAGCATATGCAAACCTATCTTGACTTCAAACAAGTAATGACAGAAGCCTTTCATCTAGGCCAGGTATTTCACCAGGTTTAAGTGAAATGCTGACGTTGCAAATATGAAGTGCTGCTTTTTGTTTTTTTCCATAGCTTCAGTGTTCAGTACAATATATATACATTCAGGCTAAAGTAATAAATGGGTTTCAGATATTTGTGCCATCTTTCTAAGTAAAATCTAGTTTGTATCTGCACCTAATTCTGTGCATGGGTGTTAATGACCGTTACGCTGAATGTTGTGCTTTAAGCAGCATCAGCATGTTTTCGATAAGTGTTTTCATCACATGTCCTTCACTGTGATTTTACCCTCCTCCCTTTCGTTGTCAACTTGACAGAATTCATGTGAGGGTGTCTGATTAAATGAAAAATATGAAAGCAAAATACAACTTTGTGGCATTTTATACATTTAGTTTTAATTAATTTGCTGTAAATGGTGGAAGTTGGTCTACAAGGTGCCTGGATACATGAGGTCCTACACTGGAATTGGCCCATCACAAGTTATTAAAAGTCCTCTAGCACAGGCATGACTGTCAATGATGGTGAAGTAGGTGCAAAGCATTAGTCAGTGTGGTCAAATAAATGTGTCTTTCAAAACTATTTGAATGAGAAAGGGGATCAATGGCAAGGCAAAGCGTTTCAATGTCCTCTGTCTTCAGCGGACATTCCATTTCACGGTAACACCTGGGTTGGCAGAGTTGTCACGAGAGCCCCTAAGCTCTCCCAATCAATATCATCAATTCAGATTCCCTAAAACCAACAAAATACAGTATTATCAGTATGTAGATTGAGAAATCATGGTTAGAGGCAGGACAACGATATAATTGCCATTATTACTCAACTGTCACATTTTCCTCAGACATCTCTGGCTCTCTGATGGGGTGCTGCAGCATCCAAAGTTCCCACAGCTGGTTTGGGGAAAGGAAGCCCTCTGTCCAGATAGGGTGATCATTCCATCCAGCAGAAAACTTGGCCAAATCAGCCTTGAGTCTGGGGAGAAAGGTGTACTGGGCACAGAAGAGATGAAGATGATCCGAGATGTCAAGGGATCCATCTTCCTCCAGGCTATGTAACACGTCATAGTAAATGTGTGTAACTCCTGTCCAAACGTCCCTCCATAGACTAAAAGAATACCCAAACAGTAACTCAACTGAAGTAAATACCACACTGAAGGGCACACTGTGGATCAAAATAGCATATATACTAATAGACCAACAATAACAACCCATGTCATGTACCTACTTTCACCTTGATGTAATTTTATAATAATCAGTACTTCACCTCTGGTTGTGTACACTTTTTCCACTTCCATGTCCGGTGCCTCTCACAGTGAACATCATCTGGGCAATGCTGACAATTTCAACACCCAACATCCAGCATGAGGTTGTCTAGATTTGATGGCCTCACTTCATCATCCAGAGCATTATCAGTCATGGTGGAATACAGCCTCCTAACTGACACATTGTACTCCTGCATCCTCCTGTGTATAGTTCTTCATGAGACCCCACGAATGTCTGCTACACATGTGGCAGGTAGACCAAGATGAAGAAGACTTTGGAGGTGGTCCTCTGTGACCTGTGGTCTTAAACATCCATAGGGACCTTTAATTTACAATGTTCTGCAAAAGCAATGCAATGAATTGTTAACATACACTATCTAGTAATGCAGCCCATTTCTTCAATCAGCAAGCAGAAATATTGCTTTGCAACAAATTTGAAAACTGGCATTTTTGTAAAATTGTGTGCGTTGAATATTGAATATGAATTGTTAACGACCTTAGCGTAGTCTTGTAAGTACTGTACACAGATTGTAAATCTTTGGTTTCATTTACGTCACCTAGTAAACACACTTCCTCACGATCATGATGATAACATATATTACAGACTATTTTAAATTATTTTATGTTCTTTTTTGAATCACCGTGTATCAGTGCACATTAAAAATAATTGAACACCCTAATCATATTTAAAACAATGAAAATGTGTGACATCTTGTAGCTATTGGCCCAAATATCAAATCCCATATTGTAAAACAACTGTAACAAAACATTTGGCACCACCTACACTTCATTTGGTCTTCCAATCAACGTCATTTTGCAAAGCTAGGCTTAACAGAACTTTGGAATTGCTAGCTTGACAACCAAAGCCATGGAACTAACAACTGGGTCTTGGCCATAGCAGCCTCAGAACCTCCAACGTGCATTGACTTTCTGATATACGAACACCATGTCGTCAATTATCACTTCTATAAATAACTTAGACATTATCAAATCAGAATATTAATATAATAAGCCCTTACCATTCTCAGCGCAACCCACAACCCGAACCCTTGTTGTCAACGAGCCGTTGAGATGAATAGAAACTAGTGGCTTGTTAGCCTAGCTCACTGTCGTACACGGAGCAAATTAATATTAAACGGTGATGTCATGGGTCCTTCCTCCGTATACATTTTCTGTGACTGGAATTAGCTCTGCGTCCTAAGATTAGACAAATAAGTCGATATTTTCTGTTAATATCAAAGAGAAGCACTAAACGGAGGCGGACTACGACAACTCCTCATTCTCAATAGCACCTGCCATACACAGCGACAGACTCTCAGCAGAACCTGGCGGTGTCAAAGACATTCAGTCACGAGTAGTTATTCAAATGAATCACGCTGAAGACATGACCAGCCTACGTTCACTTTCACTCGGTGCTTTTCACTGAGTAAAAAGGTGTCGTTATTCTTTGCACTGCAGTTTGTAGACCAGGTCCAGCGCTCGTTGCTAAAATCATAACTGAAACATACTAGTCGTCTGATATCATGTGAACATGATTTGTTTACGCTCGCCGACAAACCGAATCGTTCAAAAAAAAGCTATAACATTAAGACAGTTAATCAAAAGAACGTTAAAATAAACGTAAAACTGCCATTACCGTATTTGTCATATCTACAGCCATGGTCGCTCCAGTCTTCACACTTGTTCCTCCTCCGTTTAGTGGGCACTGTGCTCAAAAGGCAGGTGCTGATTGGCCGAAGAGGAGTCCTGTGTATCTGTGCTCGATTGCTCTTCCTCCATCCTTAAACTACCCGGATGTGTGTGACAGTAAAATTGAATTTGACTTCTGGCGGTCATTTGCACTGTTCCTCCTCCACATTAAAGTGGTCTATAGTCGCCATCTTGTGGACATTTAGCTCAGGCACTTTTTCAGCTTTTTGCAACCGGACAATCTTTTATTGGAAATGAATATTACTGCTTGCAGCGCATGTTTTTTTAAAAAGACCTTGTAGGTAAATTGTTTTAAACTTTCTCGGTGCTCTTGTCGTCATTCCAGACGTTCTCAGAAGTCTGGGAGAGTAATTTTAATGCCAATTGTTCTGACCTACATCCTTGGGAATGTATAATGTGACACACTAAGCTTATTTCACTCACAATTCTGCAATTACCGCACTGTAGCATTGCTTATACTATTGGTCGCGCTGGCAGTTATTTCCAATGTTGCTCAAACACATGAGAGTGGTCTATAGTCGCCATCTTGTGGTCATTTAGCGTACGGCACTTTTTCAGCTTTTTGCAACCGGACACATCTTTTATTGGCAAATGAAAGATTATGCTAGCAGCGCAGGTTTATTTAAAAAAGAGCTTGTAAAGTAAATTGTTTTAAACTTTCTCTGTGCTCTTCTCGTCATTCAAGACATTCTCAGAAGTCTGGGAGAGTAATTTTAATGTAAACTATCACACAATCAAAAAACAAAAATGTTACAGTTTGTGTCTAGACCCATTATTTTCGTGCGTAGACTGTGTACTGCCGATTGTTCCTCACCTACATGCTTGGGAATGTATAATGTGGACACACTAAGCCTATTTCACTCACAATTCTGCAAGTACCGCACTGTAGCATTGCTTATACTATTGGCCGTGCTGACGGTCATTTCCTCATCCACATTAGAGTGGTCTATAGTCGCCCTCTTGTGGTCATTTAGCGTACGGCACTTTTCAGCTTTTTGCACCTCTATGGTCTTCTCGTCATTCCAGACGTTCTCAGAAGTCTGGGAGAGTAATTTTAATGTAAACAATCAAACAATAAATCCAGACATATACATCACTAAATGTTAATTGCTTAGTTAACTACTTAGTAACTACTAACTGTAAATATTTGATCATGGGACAATAATCCCATCTCTATGAAGGCGGTATGAAGGCCATATACTGTATTAACCAGACCATTTGTCTTAAGTGTCTTCTGTGTTTTTCTTCTGTAGACCGGGTTAGATGCTCTCTTCAATGTGAGCTGGGACTCCAATCTTCCTGAGTCTCGATTGGCTTGCAATTTAAATCAGGTGACTGATACATAATCAAACACATTCACACAGAGACTGTGAGGTGTTATGATTCACTATTCACATATTCACTGAGCATTTTTCAAATCGGTGTCCTGTTTTCTGCACTTTAGTCCAAGTTGGGAACAATCAATCTTCAGGAATTTGAAGATGTTATGGAGGTGTGAAATCCAGGTCGATCCATCTGATTAATACGTTGCCTTTCGCTCATTTTTTTGCTGGTATTGATTTTATTTGTCTTGTCCTCTTTGTTCTGCTGTCATGTAAATATTGACTGTAAATAAATAATAAGGACACTATTTCAAAAGAAAGTTCAGATAATTTTATTAATAAACTATTATTTTGCACTTTACATCCCACTCCATGTGTCTTAAATATTATGTCACTCCACTTTGTCTGGAATATTAACACTTATTTGTAGGCCTTCATTATGTAGATAGCTGATATGTGGACATAGTTGCCTCCATTATACAGTATATTATGGGGTGCCGTTTGTAAAGCGGCTCGTGCTGAAAATTACAGCAACATTTTGTCACATTCAGCTTTGAACAATGTTTAAAAAATGGGTGTCAATTTTATTAAAACTCAAATTTTTGCACACTTATAACAATATTTGTCATCTTACAGATATTTTAAATAGTTAAATCTAAATATTAAATGTAACACCTAAATGTTAAATGTTAAACCTAAATACTGAATCCAAATACTAAATGTTAAATCTAAATATTAAATCTAAATGTTAAATGTAAATGTAAATGTTAAATCTAAATCTACATGTAAAATGTCAATGTTCAACCTAAATGTAAATCTATATCTAAATGTTAAATATCAATCTAATTGTTAAATCTAAATGTTTCAGGTGAAACTAAACATGAACTAATATGCAAATTCCACTATGGCCACTAGAGGGCACATTTTTGCTGCTAGAGATTTGCGTTGGGTTACAAGCTAACGGAGGCGACTCATGGCTCCAAATGAACGGTGTAAGAGAGCACTCGAACGTTAGAGTTAGGCTAGCTAGCCGCTAATGTTTTATTTAACACGAGAAGGCTATGTGGGTAATGTTAGTGTAACAGTGTTATAAATAAACTTTATTTTTTTAAGTGAACTTCCCCAAATCCCTTACTGTTTACCTATGTGATTCCTTTGGTTCCATGAATCGCTTCGTTATTGTTTCAGACCGGGCGTTTATTGAGGTTGCACACACCCAGACTTTCTCATGTTGGAAGTCTGGAAAAGGGGAAAGCTGGATGTCTTAGTGCTCCGTGGATGTAAGTCATTTGTACAGTCAACTTTTAATTGTTTTCTATGACATGTGTGAGTTTTGTGAAGTGGAAATGCATACTGTCGTTTTCGCTGTTGTAGAATGTCAGATATGCAAATTAGCGTCATAAAATACGTGTGAATTGTCGAACATTAATTAGCCATGAAGCAGATGCTAACTGGCTAACATTGTCATCGGGATGCCAGCATTCTTGTCCCCTGTCCTCTCTGACATGCCCTGTTTGATGTGTTACAAAGAATAAATGTTGACAGATCTACTCCACGTCTCCCCATCATTTTGTCTCCAATAAGAGAATTATTACACTGTTCATTTCGAGCCATGAGTCGCCTCCGTTCGCTGTAACCCAACGCAAATCTCTAGCAGCTGCCGTTAGCTAGTTTAGTTAAGTTAGCCCTGACAAGAATCCAATGCTACGGGATTTGGAAACAGACACTTTAATAAACTATTTCTTTGCACTTTACATCCCACTCCACGTGTCTTGAATATTATATCACTCTAAGTTGTCTAGAATATTATCACTTATTTGTAGGCCTTCATCATGTAGATAGCTTCTATGTGGACATAGTTGCCTCCATTACACAGTATGTGTCTATATCTTTCCATTTGTCTATTTGACTTGCCTATTTGTTGAATGTATGGAGAGTCAATTAGACTGATTCTGATTCCCCCTTGAGATTTGAATGTGGTGACATCATTTCATTTATGGGTCTTTGAATAGCAGTCTTGCAAAATAATTCCACCGGGTACGCAACTGTGCTGAAACAAGTAAGCCAACAATATTTGTCTGGCCTCGTCCTTAAACAGATGAATTTTTGATCTTTTGACTAAGACACACTCTTTGGGAGTGTCGTGCCTGGCGCTCCCACAAGGGGCCCAGAGTGAAGACACGCTGTGACAAGACCCATATATGAATCCCAGATCTAGAGAGGGCTGTATGTCAGCAGTGCAGCTCAGAGAGACTCGTGGCCGGTGGTGTTGGAAAGCCTTACTTTTGAAAATCGAGATCCAGTGCTGTGTATCAGTTAGTGCACTTGCTTTTGTGGCTACTTACAAAAACCCACATGTACCCATAATCCCAACATCCCTTTGTTGTTATTTTATTATTATTATTATTATTATTAATGTTGTGTATTATTAGGGAGTGTTGTGCCTGGGTCTCTCACAAGGGGGCCCAGCTGAACTCCAAGCTATGGTGCAAAGACTACAACTATCACATGTTTAGACCGCTACCACAACTGTCAAATGTGGAGTCCGCTACCATGAGTATCACATGGAAGACCGCTACCACATGTGTAAGCCACCACTGTCCAAAGTAATGATTGGATCACACTCCTCATGATGCACAATATATAAGTTGCCTTGCCAAGCACACACATTTCATCCTCTTTTTTCAGACTTGTGTTTGTGTTTTCATTGGCTGTACAGTTTTGAACGAGCAAAAGTCCTGAAGTGGAGAGTTGGATGGGCAGTGGAGCATCTGCCTGTTGCCATAGACACAGAAAGATGTTAGCCTGTCACAAAGAAGACCCTAGGTAAGGCCATGGCAATTTCAGTTGTTTGGTAAAGTTATGTCACTCACGGTACAGTGACGTTTGTTTGTTTTCATTATTTTGAAATGACTGACCCATGCTCTATTCACAAACATCTCAGGGGCAGGTCAGCTGTAGCCCAGTAGCTGGACAAATATTTTGGGTCAGTTCTCTATTCAGAGAAAATAATGTTGTGTTATCTAACACGTTTAGCCTCTGTGCCTTGTGTTTTGTGGGCATCAATGTTACCATTTCCTTAAGCGGAGTTGCATTGAAAAACTGAATCTGAATAGTATATTTTGAATTAGAATTTATTCACGTTCAGTTCTCAAAATTCATATTCAGTTCTCAAAATTCAAATGTAATTTTACTGTGACACACATCCGGGTAGTTTAAGGATGGAGGAAGAGCAATCTGGCACAGATACACAGGACTCCTCTTCGGCCAATCAGCACCGACCTTTTTGAGCACAGTGCCCATTAAACGGAGGAGGAACAAGTGTGAAGACTGGAGCGACTATGGCTGCAGATATGACAAATACGGTAATGGTTTATTTTAACGTTCTTTTGATTAGCTGTTGTTATTGTTATACCTTTTTTGAACGACTCGGTTTCGTTGGCGAGCTTAAACAAATCATGTTCATAGTGACGGCAGACGACTAGTATGGTTCAGTTATGATTTTAGCAACGAGCGCGGGAACTGGTCTACAAACTGCAGTGCAAAGAATAACGACACCTTTTTACTCAGTGAAAAGCACCGAGTGAAAGTGAACGTAGGCTGGTCATGTCTTCAGCGTGATTCATTTGAATAACTACTCGTGACTGAATGTCTTTGACACCGCCGGGTTCTGCTGAGAGTCTGTCGCTGTGTAGGGCAGGTGCTATTGAGAATGAGGAGTTGTCGTTAGTCCGCCTCCGTTTAGTGCTTCTCTTTGATATTAACAGAAAATATCGACTTATTTCTCTAATCTTAGGACGCAGAGCTAATTCCAGTCACAGAAAATGTATACGGAGGAAGGACCCATGACATCACCGTTTAATATTAATTTGCTCCGTGTACGACAGTGAGCTAGGCTAACAAGCCACTAGTTTCTGTTCATCTCAACGGCTCGTTGACGACAAGGGTTTGGGTTGTGGGTTGCGCCGAGAATGATAAGGGCTAATTATATTAATATTCTGATTTGATAATGTCTAAGTTATTTATATAAGTGATAATTGACGACATGGTGTTCGTATATCAGAAAGTCAATGCACGTTGGAGGTTCTGAGGCTGCTATGGCCAAGACCCAGTCGTTAGTTCCATGGCTTTGGTTGTCAAGCTAGCAATTCCAAAGTTCTGTTAAGCCTCGCTTTGCAAAATGACGTTGATTGGAAGACCAAATGAAGTGTGGTCGCACTAAAAACCCTCTTAGATGCATATAATTTGTTGCTACTCCTTGTATTTCCATCTGCTCATCACTTTGCTAAAGCTGCCACATCTTTACCATTTATTACAGTTCATCACGAACTTGGCGCATTGATACCCAAGCGTAACACGGTCTGTAAACAGGCACCACTTCATAGGTGTGCGTATACAGAAAATGAATCAACGTTCCAAACAGCGCGTCACATTTGGAAATAAAATCAAGCCGTGGTATAAATTGAAGTTGGTATAAATTAAAGTTAACTCTGCAAGACGCCTCCTAGATTTACTGACAAATGAAATACCTGTCCCTGGTCCTGTTGGGCCCAGTCCCCAATACAGAGCCAACCCTAGGCCCAGTGCCCAACAGCAAACTGCCCCAGAGACTCCAAGAGGTTGTGTCTAGTTTCATACCAAATAACACTGATTAACATGTATAACAATTCAATGCATTTAAATGTTAACCATTCAGCATAAAATATTGTGATCCATCTTCTGAACATGGTGTCATTCTAACAGACAGGGAACGAGTCAGGAAAGGGGCAGAGATGGCCGACCCAGTGTGCACACAGAAAAGTGAGGGTCCTTCACCGTTTTTGGTTTCTATGCCAGACTGACTTATACATTAGTCAATTTAAATTCTCAAAATATAGCTAGTGAGCTGTGTACTTGTATTTTGTAATGTAATGTTCTCATCGTCACAGGTGTTTTCCAGCCCTTTTTGGAGCCAAGGGAAAGCCTCGGTGTGTTTGAGGGCCTGCCAACCACTTCACACCAGTCAAAGAGATGCAATTTACATGTTACCTCTTACCCAAATGTCTTGAACGCACTCCCAAAGGCAGTGAAGAAATTTTCCATCTGCAAGCTGGTGTGGGATGCAGGTCCACGCTGATACCAGAGAACTACACCCATGGTGAGGTGAGGCGGCACATAGGGGTCCTAAGCCTCTCAGAGACTTTAAGGCAGTCTGCTAAACCTTGACATTTTTAAGTTTTTCATTTAACTAAAAACACATATGCAAAAGTGGCACATATGGTTATATTCTAGAAGACCTTAGAAATAAAAATATAAGAGGAAAATGAATGCAATGAAATTAGTTTCTGTTAACATTCTGTGTAAATACAACTACACAAATACCTATTTTCAAAGGTCTTCAAACCTTGCAAAAAAACACATTAGAAATATATCTGGCCAAGACTTGAAGTTTGAACCTTATAAACATAAGTGTTGGCTACATAAAAGTAAGAAGAACATTCAGAAATGTGCTGTAATTTCAATACAAATTGTAAAAAAGTAAGACAAACTGAAGCCAGTGGCTGTTTCAAATGAATACTGATTAGATGGCTGTATCACACCTGTAACTGCCCCCTCCCCACTGTCATTGTCCATGTGTCCATGTGTCAATGGCTGTCATTGTCCACCTGTCAGTGGCTCTGCCTGGAAATTGTTACCTTGCTCCAAAGCTTTGCAAAACAGCTTAGACTGAGCTGTGAAAAGAGCTTCTCATCTCGGATGCCAAGCAATAAAACAGTTTCTGTCTTGCTGAAGGCAAAAGTAGACGTTACATGTATCGCACTTCCACAGAAGTTTTGTTTTCCTTTCCTGCAGCTTGCAGGACACACAGGCTCTGCGACCATCAATGTCCCTCTTCCCATCTGTGCTGAGTGCAATCCCACAATCTGGCATGTGAGTCTCTCCAGCTGTCTGCACATGTGCCTTTGGGGGCTGAGAAGTCAGTGGTACACCACACAGCTGTGCAGTGAGCTGCTCCACAAACTGCTTGTGGCTCATGCTTTCCTCCTGCTTGTTTTGCATCAGTCCTTTGTGGAGGATGAAGGCATTTGTTGCAGCAATGTCCAGGAAGTGCAGAAAGAGCTTCTTGTACCACTTTGCAGTTTTGTGCTGTGTTGTGTAGTCCTGATCAACTGGTCAGAGAAATCCACACTACCCATAAACTTGTTGTACTCCAGCACGGGTTTGGGACAGGGAACAGACTGTGTTGACCAGGCACCCTGTCTGCTCTTCACTGAACTACATCCCCAATGTAGGCGGCATAGGTGGTGGAGCAGACAGATATCTCTCGTGTATCCATCCACTTCGTATAGATGGCAGGTCCATCTCTTATCCAGTGGATTGTTCCTCTGGGTGAACGCTTTGTCAGTGCATACAAGTCCTTGAAAAGCTTTGGGTTGGTGTAGAAATTGTCCATGTACATGTGGTATCCAGACCCCAAATATCCTCTGTTAGTCAGTGAAACATTATAATAATATAAGTTACTCTTTCACTATCTTTATAAAACATTACATCAACCATTACAAAGCAGAGACATAATGACACAAATCTACATATCTGATGTAAATTTCTAACACATAGAGTAAGCTATCTATCATTCACACCTAATCTGTTGTGATAATTTTCAGTTTCGGTTCACACCTTCAGTTTCAAGGCACTTATGTTCAAGGCACTTATGTTGGCCTACAGGGTGAATGATGGCTCTGCTCCCATCTACTTGAATTCTCTTCTGAAGCCCTATGTCACCCGACGACCGCTACGCTCCTCTAAGGAACGTTTTCTAGCACGGCCAACACCGTGTGCAGGTCGGTCCAGACTCTTCTCATATCTGGTTCCGCGCTGGTGGAATGACCTCCCAAGTGCTACCAGATCAACTGATACCCTCTCCACCTTCAAGAAACTCGTGAAGACTAAGCTCTTCCAAGAATATCTCCTGGCGTAAACTTTGAGAATGCACTTAATAATTTAATTTCTCTACATTGTGTTACACTATTGCACTTTCAACTTAAAACAGCGCAGATTCTATGTTAGCAATATGCACTCCTTGTTAGTTCATTGTGTTGTAGCTTGAATGTTATCCTCTTTTGTAAGTCGCTTTGGATAAAAGCGTCTGCTAAATGCCTAAATGTAAATGTAAATGTTTCAGCTCACACCTTCCATAACAAAGACATGCATACTAATTATCAAAACAACAGTATCCTATAGTAGATAATATGTCTGTATTTTACAATCCCATGGACAGACTTATGCACGGAGCACAAGCTAATACAGTACGCTAATAAACTTGGTAACCAACTGTGGCTATGCATTGCATGTTGACTGTAAATGCAACTAAATGAGTGCAGCGTGACATGGATTTCAGCAATATGCACATCTGTCCAGTAAAATACCTTCATACCTCGACTGAAGTGTAGTTTGGCAGGGAGCACAGGCTAATGAAGTAGGCTAACAAAGTCACTTAGCAACACACAATGGCTATATTCTGCCTATGCTAAACGAATCATTACAACAACAAGTAGTAAAATATAGAGCTACTTACTCATCAGAAATGTCCTCCATGGGAACTAGACGAAGCTCAAAGTACATTTCATCATCGCCGTCATCAATTCAATTCAGTGTCATTTATACAGCGCCTTTTACAACAGTATTGTCTCGCGGCGCTTCACAGAAGGAGCACCCAAGAGCAACAGGGGCAAGGAAAAGCTCCCTTATGTTCAGTTAATCTAGGAAGAAACCTTGGGCAGATCCACGACTCAAGGGGCTAACCCAACTGCCAGGGGTCATGCAGAAAAATGACTATCAGTAGTGACCATGACAGACTACAAGTTGTCTAGGGTGTTAGCTAAGGTTCATAATAGTTCATAATAGAGTATTATCCCACTTCACATTACATGGTAGTCAGTCTATAGGTGGTTATCAGGAATTATGGCTGGACAATGTAGCAGCGGCCAGACATGGTGTCAAACTCAAAGGAGTGAGATGGGTCATGGGGGTAACAGTAAGGGTACATTTGACAGTGCCATTGTGGGTGGGGGTCAATCACAAAGCCTCAAGGAAGGGGAGTCGGGCCGAGCATGGGCGTCTAGGAAGGGCCTCTATGATGGAGAGTCGGTCCTGACATGGGCCTCCCGTAGTGTTGGTTGTAGTCCACTCAGGAGGGGAGGGTGAGAGGAGTCTGCCGGAATGAGGCAGATAATTGTGGACAGAGGAAGAAAGTGAATTAGGCCAGGCTCACACATTAGAGAGCAAATGTGTAATTTGGGCATACATATATGTATATAAATATATATGTGTGTGTATGTGTGTATATATATATATATATATATATATATATATATATATATATATATATATATATACATACATATATATATATATATATATATATATATATATATATACAGACATATATAAGTATTGAGAGAGAGCTGAAAGAGAGAGAGTTGTACGGCATGACACATGAAGCTTGTGTGGCGGCACTAGGCTATAGTAGCATATGATGCATGGCAACCCAGCACCACTGCAGGGATGGTCAGTGGCTGCCATGCCTTGCAACTGGGGGCAACACCCTCCCAAAAGACCCATGCGAAGAGAAGATTTGCCATGCACAATCCCTTACTATGGGAAACAGTAAAGAGGAAGGTTTTAAATCTAGGCTTAAAGGTATTTAGTGTCCGCTTGTCGAATGTGGGGCGGGAGATTATTCCACAGGAGAGGTGCATCGTAACAAAAGGCTCTTCCTCCTATCGTAGGTTTTTATATTCTTGGGATTACAAGGAGACCAGCATTTTGGGATATAAGGGTTCTAGGGTGGTAAGGGACAAGTAAGTCTTTAATATATATTGGCGCATCGCCCTTGAGGGCTATACTGTGGAGTATTTTAAAATCAATTCGACTTTTAATAGGGAGCCAATGTAAGGAACAAAGGATAGGAGAGATATGTTCATATTTTTTAGTCCTGGTGAGTGTTCGGGCCGCAGCATTTTGTATTAGTTGCAGGTTTTTGATACAAGTATTATTACACCTAGAGAACAGAGCATTGCAATAATCAAGCCTGGAAGTAATAAATGCATGTATTAATTTTTCAGCATCCTCAAAGAATAGGAATTTTCTAACCTTAGCAATATTTCGTAGGTGGAAAATAGATGTTTTTGAAATGTGTTTTACATGACTATTTAGAGAGAGGTCCTGGTCAATAATTACCCCGAGGTCTTTAACTTTTGCGTTACATGACAGTGACAGGCCACTGAGTAAGTTTTGGTGAAGGGGTAGAGTGTTGGTCAGCTGTTTAGGGCCAATCATCATAACTTCAGTTTTATCAGAATTTAAACATAGGAAATTATTTGTCATCCAGGTTTTTATGTCTAGGAGACAGGCATCAAGTTTAGTCATTGGCACATAGTCATTAGGCTTCATAGAAAGGTAAAGCTGAGTATCATCAGCATAGGAGTGGAAAGTAATGGCATGGTTCCTTATAACAGATCCTTAAGGTAACATGTACAGGGAGAACAATAGGGGACCTAGCACTGAGCCTTGGAGTACACCAAACTTTACTTTGGTATGGGTTGATGACTCATTATGAGCATGTACAAACTGGTAGCGACCAGAGAGGTATGATTTGAACCAGGCTAATGCAGAGTCTTTGATGCCTATCATGTGTTCAAGCCTGTGTAATAGGATACCATGGTCAATAGTGTCAAAGGCAGCACTAAGATCCAATAGGATTAATATTGATATATATCCATTATCAAATGCGATAAGGAGGTCATCGAAGATTTTAACTAGGGCTGATTCTGTGCTATGATTA
Source organism: Tenualosa ilisha (assembly GCA_015244755.2). Classification (NCBI taxonomy): domain Eukaryota; kingdom Metazoa; phylum Chordata; class Actinopteri; order Clupeiformes; family Clupeidae; genus Tenualosa; species Tenualosa ilisha. The sequence goes on along the minus strand of PYXC01002477.1, from coordinate 46,600 downwards.
GTTCTAAAGCCTGACTGGAAGGTTTCCTGGATATTATTTTCATTTAAGAAGCTACAGATTTGCTTAGACACTATTTTTTCAAGTATTTTTGATACAAATGGGAGGTTAGATATGGGTCGGTAATTAGCAAGGACATCAGGATCAAGGTTTCTTGAGTGGTGCAATGGTGTTGAACGTGGAGTATAGTACATTTACAACACTATCAGTTAATTGATCAACTTGGGTTGGGCTTGGCGTAGAGCCTTCTAATGCAGGGCTATATTGGCTCAGTAAAGGCTCAAGGAGAGACGGAATTTTTGCTATGACGTCATCTGTAGTTTTGAGAGTTATGTTTCTAGTGTAGTAGTAGACTGAGTTAGGTGCTACATAGTCTAATGTGATTTTTAAGTTCTATTTGTACTCCATGTGACAGAACAAGATCAGGGGTGCGGTCATCACTGGATAAATCTGACCGTGCGTCGTCAGACTCACTCTCCAAAGCGAGTTCTTCCTGAATCTGCAGTGAGGCTTCAGCAGCCGACATCTTCTTGCTGGACGTACTTGCTCAGTGCTCAAGCTACCAGTGTTGTACAGAACCAAAACATCCCTCTACCATGCGGGTTTGTATACACTGGTGAAATGGGGCGTGTTCTCACCTTTGCCGCAAAACAGTGACCCAATGACGCCACTGATTGCCCTGGTGTTTACCATCTGAACAGCTGAGGGGTGTGTCAGTAACAGGCTGCTACTGCCTGAACTGGTGAAAAACATTTCTTTACATTCTTTTTACAAAGCTCATTCTATACATATTTATTTAAAACTGGAAGAAAACTAGAAGATTGGTGTTACTCATATGTTTCTAGGATAAAAACTCGCGGAGCTACAGATTTGTTTTCAGAACAGTCCAAAAAAACCCAGAGGGCGGCTACAGACCCATGAGAGTTAAAAAGTTTATATATATATATATATATATATATATGTATTAATATAGCCCATTATCACAACTGCCACAATATGGTGTATGTGGTATTATTTTACTGGTGGTTTATATTACTCGTGAAGGTACGTTCAACTCTCAAAGATCTCTATCCAAAACTGGAAAGTATCTGGGGGTTGGCAGATTTACAAAGCAGCAGGTACATAAAACTTAAGGCCAATGTAATTTTGCCATAAAAAATTGGATCAATATCATGAGTGATGAGTACTGTCACATTTCAATACAATTCAACTACTAAATTACTTTTCTTTTTAGGAGGGTGGGGTGCTAGAAAATTACACATGGTGTGTCCTGAGGACAGTGGCTGTACAGGGCTAATTTTGAAGAATGCAAGTGGAGGCAGAAAGGGTGTTCTATATATTGCTCCAGTACAGGAGGAACTAGACACTCTGCCACTGCCTCCTGACTCCAGGTCCCTCTCCACTATGCCAAAGGCACTGTGCCACTCCTGTCAGACCAGCTATTCACTACAAATCCTTTCACTGCATGTTCAAACCTGTAAGCTTTCAGATACATATCCACAGGAGGTATGTACAGACCCATTGTATGTTGGGAGATCACATTATACTACAAATAGCTGTATCCTGTTCAACACAGAAACAACTACTGCACACAGAGGGTTAAGCTTACCACTAGGTATCTGCAATGGACAGTGTTTTTTGGGGGGGACATTGTGAATATTGCTTGCATAATACTCACTTCATACACCACCTTCATATAATAAATGAGAACTTGCTACTCTTCTTTATCAGAGTAGTGATGAAGACTCAGATTACAGACACTCCAAATCCGATATGGAAGACTTTGAGGTAAACTCAAAACAGAAGGCGACATAATTGGTACCTTTTCAAACATCAGTGGTATTTTGGTTTTAAAAAAGTTTAGGACAAAGTATAAGGGACATATTACACAATTACAGACATGACACAATCTGTACTGTAAATCAGCAAACATTAAATGTCAGTCTGTCTACATAAATGTCACTTTCCCCCTGGACATGTTGCACCGTTAAGCTTGAATAAAGTGTCTTAAGAGAACAGAGATTTATCATTACAGTGGATTTGGTCATTGCTTGTATAGTAGCCAGTTCTACCTGGTGTAATGTGAAGTTTTAAGGTAGTTTGTAATGTAATGAACGGGTAATGCAAAAACATCTGTTGAAAGATGAATAACAGATATATGCAATTCATTTTGAGCTATTATTGTCTCCACCTTTTCTGTTAAACATTTAAGTGATTCCAGTTGCAGACCATGTGTCCAATCTGTGGCCTGAATTTCCCTCCCAATGTGCAGGAGGCACATGTCAGTTAGTGTGGAGAGGGGTAACAGAATCTTTTAGCACAATCTAGAAAATATGTCAAGATATTGTTGCATCTAGTTAGGCATATCCCTCCAAGCACCTGTCTTCCCACCAATGGATTAATGAGCAGTTAAACTTACCTGTTGTTACCTGAGCTGTTACCATAAAGGTTATACAGTTTCCAGACTCACACTGCCTAACACCCATTAATTTCTCCTTCAGCCTTAATGATTTTCTGCAGGCCATCTCTGCTGCTGTTAACAATGAGAAAGAATTTCTTCACACCGCATCAAGATCCCATGTGGTGGAGCGGGGCCTTGCTCAATGGAAGCGTCAGAAGACGGCATTGCCAACCAGTCAGTTAAAAATCCGACCATAGGGGAGGCGGGCCTTGATACAGGAGCACTGCGGAGGGAGTTCCTCACAGGTACACATATTGGAACTAGAACCTTCGCCAAACAGCTTGGATTTTGTACTATTTACTCCCCTTTGCTTCAACTGATCACCCAAATGTAATCACGTGTTCCTTTCTCATTATCAACATTTCCTGAAAGTTTAGTTGAAATCCGTTCATAACTTTGAGTTATTTTCAGTTGCAATAGAAGTAACCGTAGTGACATTCCATAGTGAATGGAATCATTCTTTGTTTTCAAAGAGATGGTTGCAGGGATTGAGCAGAAGCTGTTTGAGGGTGACCAGATTGGAAAATGTCCCAAATATTCCATGTTGGATCTTGATGAAGCAAACTTCAGTTATGCCTATGGGATTTCATTACTAACATTTGCCCTACCTCACTTGAATGAGAAGTAAAATGGTTATTTGTTAATATGTGGCATGCCATTTCACTCAAATTACTTAATTTTGCTCAAAATGTAATGCCACACGTAGAATTATTTCTTGCTTTCTGCCCTGAGTATGTTTTAGTCTAAGGACATGACTGTTTCTACTAAGTTATACTGTTTCTTTCAGGAATGCTGGTGAAATCTGGGCAGTAAGTCTGGCTCAGAGCGGACCACCACCCTGCTCCCTCAAAGTTTGGTGCTACAAGTACTTGTGTGACAGGGAGATACGGATTGAGCACATTTCCAAAGAGGATGTCTCTCATGCACAGTATACATCACTTATCTCCCAGGTAAGAGGTTTTACTGCTGTAAAATGTTGGATATCACATCTTTGTAATACAGAATTCCCCGCTATCACAGAATTCATGGTAGTCAGGGAATTTTGTAGAAACATCAATACTGAGATATTTGGTCAAAGATATTGTGATATATGATTCTGATAACTAAGGCTGCCATGCAAGGTGCCAATCAGACTATCACTAACAATGAACTCCATGGTGTATGTATTTGGTGAATATCGTGCTGATCAAAGTGTAAAGGCCCCTCCACATCTGTGTCGGGTATGAACACACCGCATTCACCAACGCACTCACGTTGTGTCTTAGGCATTTGTGTGTGTGTGTGTGTTTTTAAGGTTCAGTCGGCCACAGAGGCTACAATGACTGAACTGATTGAGGAAATTTTGAACTGTGGCTATATATGGACCTGTTAATGTTGAAAAGAAGGAAGAAATTGTTCGGTAAAATATATATATTTTTTTACGCTGCTGATCCTTGTCAAGAATGTTAGTGTAACCGTACTCATGGCAATTTTATTTAGGTTTATTCACTCTTCATGAAGGAAGAAAAGCGCTTAATATAACTGAGGCCTAGGGTTGGCTTCATTGATGTTGAATTGAAAGCAATTCTCTTCCTGACCAGAGGATCAGTCTAGCGTTTCTACTTCCTGGCCCTCCTAACCAAAGATATCGGCTATTGGCTAAACCAGCACAGTAACATTATGCATGTATCACAATACAGCAATAGTTATAGTAGGCCTAGGCCAAGGGGCCTAGTTTTAGAGGTCCTTATATTAATGTTCACTGCTGCCCCTTCTCTCCCGACTACGTGAAGGTCTGCAGCTTTATGGGCTCGCTGATGTAATGAACCAGTATCCAAACATCTGCCAGCCACTCTTTGTCCCTGGGATGGGGGTGAAGGTGAGTTAATAGATGTATGCTTTAGTAGGGATGTATTGATGCCACTTAAGTCTGTTGAGATTCTCATTCATCTAGGTCATGGTTGTCAAAGTAGTTAAGTTGTAAGCAACTTTTTCCACTTGAATACATTTCGACTCTCATCTAAAAGGCTTCTTCAGTTCTAACCTATATACTCTATAACTATATCTCTGAACCACCCCGACCCCCTACTTTGACTGATGCCACTTAAATACCAATAGTAATTCCAAATCATAATCCCAGCTTATTTTAAGTAACAATCGTGTCCCTTACTTTAACTTTTTACAGGAGACTCATAGCATTTGTGGGGTCATTGGACAATGTTAATGAAGATACTTAAGTTAAAGGACCAATATGCAGAATTTTCCTAAAAAAAAATATCTATGGTGTAACCAGGGCCGCTTGCTTTACCAACTCTCCAGCTCTCTCCCACTGTCACTCTGTCTTTCTGGATAAACTCATAATGATGCGTTGTTTCTCTCACCAGCTTGATGCTGACTTTGTCTTTGGGGCGCGCCATCCTGAGTTCAGTGAGAAGGGCTCCAACAAAGAACAAGTGGAAGTGAGCGTTATGAACCACCTACAGGACTTCTTGCAGCAGCTGGAAGCATGTAATTGCTTATTTAGTGTTTTCTTGTCAACTCTGTGTACTTAGTGTTTTTATAACACATCTCCGGAAGTTTCCATGTAGGCTACATCATCATTGTAAGTACACTTATGTACACTTGAAGACCTTGTTTGCCCTGCCCTTCTGCCCCTGCTATTCCCAAAACCTGTGAGCCCTCTTCCCCACATACACATCACACTACTCCACCTCCCCTGCCATCATCAGTAAGCCGCCACCCTCATAATTACACTGTGTTTTTACACCCAGTTATTATATGTGATAAACTTTCCTTGTCAGATATTAGATTTACCTCTGTCGCTACAGACAAATTGTGTCCAATGTTTCATATACATGATTGTTTGTTTCATCTGACATTTTTCCAGTGGCTGACAGGACAAGGCCACGTTCCCGTCTTACCAGAAGAAAAGAGAAACTTCAGAGTCGTTGTGGAGTTCAATCACACCTGTGACATCCAGTATGGTGTACAGTTTGCTACCCAACAGTCACTGCATGTAGCAATATAATCCGCCTGCCTGTCAAGCATATGCAAACTTATCTTGACTTCAAACAAGTAATGACAGAAGCCTTTCATCTAGGCCAGACATTTCACCAGGTTTACGTGAAAAGCTGACATTGCAAATATGAAGTGCTACTTTTTGTTTTTTCCATAGCTTCAGTGTTCAGTTCAATATATATATATATATATATTCAGGCTAAAGTAGTAAATGGGTTTCAGATATTTGTGCCATCTTTCTAAGTAAAATCTAGTTTGTATCTGCACCTAATTCTGTGCATGGGTGTTAATGACCATTACGCTGAATGTTGTGCTTTAAGCAGCATCAGCATGTTTTCGATAAGTGTTTTCATCACATGTCCTTCAGTTATGATTTTACCCTCCTCCCTTTCGTTGTCAACTTGCCAGAATTAATGTGAGGGTGTCTGATTAAATGAAAAATATGAAAGCAAAATACAACTTTGTGGCATTTTATACATTTAGTTTTAATTAGTTTGCTGTAAATGGTGGAAGTTGGTCTACAAGGTGCCTGGATACATGAGGTCCTACACTGGAATTGTCCCATCACAAGTTATTAAAAGTCCTCTAGCACAGGCATGACTGTCAATGATGGTGAAGTAGGTGCAAAGCATGAGCCAGTGTGGTCAAATAAATGTCTCTTCCAAAACTATTTGAATGAGAAAGGGGATCAATGGCAAGGCAAAGCGTTTCAATGTCCTCTGTCTTCAGTGGACATTCCATTTCTGGCACGGTAACACCTGGGTTGGCAGAGTTGTCACGAGAGCCCCCGAAGCTCTCCCAATCAATATCCTCAATTCGGATTCCCTGAAACCAACAAAATACAGTATTATCAGTATGTAGATTGAGAAATCATGGTTAGAGGCAGGACAACGATATAATTGCCATTATTACTCAACTGCCACATTTTCCTCAGACATCTCTGGCTCTCTGATGGGGTGCTGCAGCATCCAAAGTTCCCACAGCTGGTTTGGGAAAAGGAAGCCCTCTGTCCAGATAGGGTGATCATTCCATCCAGCAGAAAACTTGGCCAAATCAGCCTTGAGTCTGGGGAGAAAGGTGTACTGGGCACAGAAGAGATGAAGATGATCCGAGATGTCAAGGCATCCATCTTCCTCCAGGCTATGCAATACGTCATAGTAAATGTGTGTAACTCCTGTCCAAACGTCCCTCCATAGACGTTCAATTCTACAATTTGTACATAGAAAAGTTTCCCATGTCAGACTAAAAGAATACCCAAACAGTAACTCAACTGAAGTAAATACCACACTGAAGGGCACACTGTGGATCAAAATAGCATTTATACTTATAGACCAACAATAACAACCCGTGTCATGTACCTACTTTCACCTTGATGTAATTTTATAATAATCAGTACTTCACCTCTGGTTGTGTACACTTTTTCCACTTCCATGTCCGGTGCCTCTCACAGTGAACATCATCTGGGCAATGCTGACAATTTCAACACCCAACATCCAGCATGAGGTTGTCTAGATTTGATGGCCTCACTTCATCATCCAGAGCATTATCAGTCATGGTGGCATACAGGCTCCTAACTGACACATTGTACTCCTGCATCCTCCTGTGTATAGTTCTTCGTGAGACCCCACGAATGTCTGCTACACATGTGGCAGGTAGACCAAGATGAAGAAGACTTTGGAGGTGGTCCTCTGTGACCTGTAGTCTTAAACGTCCATGGGGACCTTTACTCCTTACCACAGATTTTGAGGGAGGAGGCTTATTCCGCAGGTCTAACAAACTGCTCAGTTCACGGAGGGCTGAACAAATAAAAAAAATGTGTGACATACTTGTAAGCTGTTGGTCCAAATATCAAATCCCATATTGTAAAACAACTGCAACAAAACATTTGGCACCACCTACACTTCATTTTGCAAAGCTAGGTTTAACAGAACTTTGGAATTGCTAGCTTGACAACCAAAGCCATGGAACTAACGACTGGGTCTTGGCCATAGCAGCCTCAGAACCTCAGTAAATTAACTTACATTACCACCTCCAACGTGCATTAACTTTGTGATATACCAGCGCCACGTTGTCAATTATGCCTTGTATAAATAACTTAGAATTTATCAAATCAGAATATTAATATAATAAGCCCTTACCATTCTCAGCGCAACTCACAACCCGAACCCTTTTCATCAACGAGCCGTTGAGATGAATAGAAACCAGTGGCTTGTTAGCCTAGCTCACTGTCGTACACGGAGCAAATTAATATTAAACGGTGATGTCATGGGTATTTCCTCCGTATACATTTTCTGTGACTGGAATTAGCTCTGCGTCCTAAGATTAGACAAATAAGTCGATATTTTCTGTTAATATCAAAGAGAAGCACTAAACGGAGGCGGACTAACAACTCCTCATTCTCAATAGCACCTGCCATACACAGCTACAGACTCTCAGCAGAACCTGGCGGTGTCAAAGACATTCAGTCACGAGTAGTTATTCAAATGAATCACGCTGAAGACATGACCAGCCTACGTTTACTTTCACTCGGTGCTTTTCACTGAGTAAAAAGGTGTCGTTATTCTTTGCACTGCAGTTTGTAGACCAGTTCCAGCGCTCGTTGCTAAAATCATAACTGAAACATACTAGTCGTCTGATATCAATGTGAACATGATTTGTTTACGCTCGCCGACGAAACCGAATCGTTAAAAAAAACAGCTACAACATTAAGAGCAGTTAATCAAAAGAACGTTAAAATAAATGTAAAACTGCCATTACTGTATTTGTCATATCTGCAGCCATGGTCGCTCCAGTCTTCACACTTGTTCCTCCTCCGTTTAGTGGGCACTGTGCTCAAAAAGGCAGGTGCTGATTGGCCGAAGAGGAGTCCTGTGTATCTGTGCTCGATTGCTCTTCCTCCATCCTTAAACTACCCGGATGTTTGTGACAGTAAAATTGAATTTGACTTCTGGCGGTCATTTGCACTGTTCCTCCTCCACATTAAAGTGGTCTATAGTCGCCATCTTGTGGTCATTTAGCTCAAGGCACTTTTTCAGCTTTTTGCAACCGGACAAATCTTTTATTGGCAAATGAAATATTACTGCTTGCAGCGCATGTTTTTTTTTTAAAAAGACCTTGTAGGGTAAATTGTTTTAAACTTTCTCGGTGCTCTTGTCGTCATTCCAGACGTTCTCAGAAGTCTGGGAGAGTAATTTAATGCCAATTGTTCCTGACCTACATCCTTGGGAATTTATAATGTGGACACACTAAGCTTATTTCACTCACAATTCTGCAATTACCGCACTGTAGCATTGCTTATACTATTGGTCGCGCTGGCAGTTATTTCCAATGTTGCTCAAACACATGAGAGTGGTCTATAGTCGCCATCTTGTGGTCATTTCGCGTACGGCACTTTTTCAGCTTTTTGCAACCGGACACATCTTTTATTGGCAAATGAAAGATTATTGCTAGCAGCGCAGGTTATTTAAAAAAGATCTTGTAAAGTAAATTGTTTTTAACTTTCTCTGTGCTCTTCTCGTCATTCAAGACATTCTCAGAAGTCTGGGAGAGTAATTTTAATGTAAACTATCACACAATCAAAAAACAAAAATGTTACAGTTTGTGTCTAGACCCATTATTTTCGTGCCCAGACTCGATACTGCCGATTGTTCCTCATCTACATGCTTGGGAATGTATAATGTGGACACACTAAGCCTATTTCACTCACAATTCTGCAAGTACCGCACTGTAGCATTGCTTATACTATTGGCCGTGCTGGCGGTCATTCCTCATTCACATTAGAGTGGTCTATAGTCGCCCTCTTGTGGTCATTTAGCGTACGACACTTTTCCGGCTTTTTGCAACCTCTATGGTCTTCTCGTCATTCCAGACGTTCTCAGAAGTCTGGGAGAGTAATTTTAATGTAAACAATCAAACAATAAATCCAGACATATACATCACTAAATGTTAATTGCTTAGTTAACTACTTAGTAACTACTAACTGTAAATATTTGATCATGGGACAATAATCCCATCTCTATGAAGGCGATATGAAGGCCATATTACTGTATTAACCAGACCATTTGTCTTAAGTGTCTTCTGTGTTTTTCTTCTGTAGACCGGGTTAGATGCTCTCTTCAATGTGAGCTGGGACTCCAATCTTCCTGAGTCTCGATTGGCTTGTAATTTAAATCAGGTGACTGATACATAATCAAACACATTCACACAGACACTGTGCAGGTGTTATAAATTCACTATTCACATATTATTCACTAGAGCATTTTTCAAATCGGTGTCCTGTGTTTCTGCACTGGGAACAATCAATCTTCAGGAATTTGAAGATGTTATGGAGGTGTGAAATCCAGGTTGATCCATCTGATTAATACGTTGCCATTCGCTCATTTTTTTGCTGGTATTGATTTTATTTGTCTTGTCCTCTTTGTTCTGCTGTCATGTAAATATTGACTGTAAATAAATAATAAGCACACTATTTCAAAAGAAAGTTCAGATAATTTTATTAATAAACTATTATTTTGCACTTTACATCCCACTCCATGTGTCTTAAATATTATGTCACTCTACTTTGTCTGGACTATTAACACTTATCTGTAGGCCTTCATTATGTAGATAGCTGATATGTGGACATACTTGCCTCCATTATACAGTATATTATGGGGTGCTGTTTGTAAAGCGGCTCGTGCTGAAAATTACAGCAACATTTTGTCACATTTAGCTTTAAACAATGTTTAAAAAATGGGTGTCAATTTTTCAAGTTTTTGCACACTTATAACAATATTTGTCATCTTACAGATATTTTAAATAGTTAAATCTAAATATTAAATGTAACACCTAAATGTTAAATGTTAAACCTAAATACTGAATCCAAATCTAAATGTTAAATCTAAATATTAAATCTAAATGTTAAATGTAAATGTTAAATCTAAATCTACATGTAAAATGTCAATGTTCAACCTAAATGTAAATCTATATTTAAATGTTAAATATCAATCTAATTGTTAAATCTAAATGTTTCAGGTGAAACTAAACATGAACTAATATGCAAATTCCACTATGGCCACTAGAGGGCACATTTTTGCTGCTAGAGATTTGCGTTGGGTTACAAGCTAACGGAGGGACTCATGGCTCCAAATGAACGGTGTAAGAGAGCACTCAAACGTTAGGCTAGCTAGCCGCTAATGTTTTATTTAACACGAGAAGGCTATGTGGGTAATGTTAGTGTAACAGTGTTATAAATAAACGTTATTTTTTTAAGTGAACTTCCCCAAATCCCTTACTGTTTACCTATGTGATTCCTTTGGTTCCATGAATCGCTTCGTTATTGTTTCAGACCGGGCGTTTATTGAGGTTGCACACACCCAGACTTTCTCATGTTGGGAGTCTGGAAAAGGGGAAAGCTGGATGTCTTAGTGCTCCGTGGATGTAAGTCATTTGTACAGCCAACTTTTAATTGTTTTCTATGACATGTGTGAGTTTTGTGAAGTGGAAATGCATACTGTCGTTTTCGCTGTTGTAGAATGTCAGATATGCAAATTAGCGTCATAAAATACGTGTTAATTGTCGAACATTAATTAGCCACGAAGCAGATGCTAACTGGCTAACATTGTCATCGGGATGCCAGCATTCTTGTCCCCTGTCCTTTCTGACATGCCCTGTTTGATGTGTTACAAAGAATAAATGTTGACAGATCTACTCCACGTCTCCCCATCATTTTGTCTCCAATAAGAGAATTATTACTCCGTTCATTTGAAGTCATGAGTCGCCTCCGTTAGCTTGTAACCCAACGCAAATCTCTAGCAGCTGCCGTTAGCTAGTTTAGTTAAGTTAGCCTTGACAAGAATCCAATGCTACGGGATTTGGAAAACAGACACTTTAATAAACTATTACTTTGCACTTTACATCCCACTCCATATGACTTGACTATTATGTCACTCTAAGTTGTCAAGAATATTATCACTTATTTGTAGGCCTTCATCATGTAGATAGCTGCTATGTGGACATAGTTGCCTCCATTATACAGTATGTGTCTATATTTTTCCATTTGTTTATTTGACTTGCCTATTTGTTTAATGTATGGAGAGTCAATTAGACTGATTCTGATTCCCCCTTGTGATTTGAATGTGGTGACATAATTTCATTTATGGGTCTTTGAACAGCAGTCTTGCAAAATAATTCCACCAGGTACGCAACTGTGCTGAAACATGTAAGCCAACAATATTTGTCTGGCCTCGTCCTTAAATAGATGAATTTTTGATCTTTTGACTAAGACACACTCTTTGGGAGTGTCGTGCCTGGCGCTCCCACAAGGGGCCCAGAGTAAAGACACGCTGTGACAAGACCCATATATGAATCCCAGATCTAGAGAGGGCTGTATGTCAGCAGTGCAGCTCAGAGAGGCTCGTGGCCGGTGGTGTTGGAAAGCCTTACTTTTGAAAATCGAGATCCAGTGCTGTGTATCAGTTAGTGCACTTGCTTTTGTGGCTACTTACAAAAACCCACATGTACCCATAATCCCAACATCCCTTTGTTGTTATTATTACTTATTATTAATATTATTACTATTATTAATGTTGTGTATTATTAGGGAGTGTTGTGCCTGGGTCTCTCACAAGGGGGCCCAGCTGAACTCCAAGCTATGGTGCAAAGACTACAACTATCACATGTTTAGACCGCTACCACAACTATCAAATGTGGAGTCCGCTACCATGAGTATCACATGGAAGACCGCTACCACATGTGTAACCCACCACTGTCCAAAGTAATGATTGGATCACACTCCCCATGATGCACAATATATAAGTTGCCTTGCCAAGCACACACATTTCATCCTCTTTTTTCAGACTTTCCTTTGTGTTTTCGTTGGCTGCACAGTTTTGAACGAGCAAAAGTCCTGAAGTGGAGAGTTGGATGGGCAGTGGAGCATCTGCCTGTTGCCATAGACCACAGAAAGATGTTAGCCTGTCGCAAAGAAGACCCTCGGTAAGGCCATGGCAATTTCAGTTGTGTATGGTAAAGTTATGTCACTCACAGTACAGTGACGTGTGTTTGTTTGTTTTCATTATTTTGAAATGACTGACCCATGCTCTATTCACAAACAAGTCTCAGGGGCAGGTCAGCTGTAGCCCAGTAGCTGGACAAATATTTTGGGTCAGTTGTCTATTCAGAGGAAATAATGTTGTGTTATCTAACACGTTTACCCTCTGTGCCTTGTGTTTTGTGGGCATCAGTGTTACCATTTCCTTAAGCGGAGTTAGGTTAGGGTGTTTGGCAATGTGTGGCTCCTCTGACCACAAAATAAATGACAAAATACAGTTTTGTAGACCTTAGGCTCTGAAGACTGCAGACTGAACGTAGATGTACAGATGCCTCCCAAGGGAATTTTAGCCTTGGTGACTGATAATCAGCAAGCTGTCTAGAACAAATGGTGCAACAGTGTAATGTCACTTTCTTCCATTGTTTTCTCAAGGCCTAGATAACGATTGAACCCGTGCATTCCTTGGTGCACCGACAAGTGCTGTTGAAGTGTCATTACATGTAAGCTTAAGTTTAAGTCCTCCATGAACACCTAGATGAAGATAAGCAGCAAAGTTCTTGATAGCAAAGCTCAGTGGATTACACATCTCTGTACATATATATACCAGTGGTGACTGGTGGTCACAAAAATAGGGGAGGACGGGGTAAAGTGGTCAGGTGGGTGAATGAGCGGGTAAATGGGAGTAGATGGGATGGGTGGATTGTTGAGAGAGAGAGAGAGAATTACAAAACCAAAAACCTTGGTGCTTGCTCTTAGGGGGAGTGCAATGAGTATAGTTTGTTTGTGGTAATGTCAGTTGTCTTTTGTGATTTCCACTGCAATATTGTGAAAGTGGCAGAAATGATTTTGAAACACAGAAGACTGCAACGGCTATGCAAACTCCCTGTAGTTGCCCTTGTCATCTGAATTTGGCCCTTCATCCTGTCCCCTAAATGCCAGCTCCTGCATGCTCAAATTCACCATAGCATCAATCAAACGCTTCAGTGTATCCCTATTACGACGCGCTTTAGCATTGTGCTGTGCCACTTGCGACTGGGCACCCTCGTCCACAAGCTGATCAACGGACACGCTACCTAGCAATTTTACGCGAACAGCTGCACCAACGTGGTAGTTGCACTTGTCGTGACACTTGGTGGCCCTGTCCAAATTTTGAAGGTCACTAAATCCCTGCACTGACCATGTTTGAGATTTCTCTACCAACAGACAAGGCCAACATAGACGACTAGTGGTAACACTAGCTGTTAGCCATGGGTACCTTTCATACCATGTGGTGTTAAACACACTGACCTTAACATTCGGTTTTTCAATGTCAATTTTTGGAGCTGGTCTCCCCTCTGTTTTCACCTTCTCATCGTCCTCCAGTGTGTGAAATGTGGTATTTAACATCATAAATACAGCGTCTCGTTTTTCCGTCCTTGTTTTTATTGACACAACAAAGCAAAACTCGACAAAGTTTCAAACTCTCAGCCGTCCGCACCTTCACGAATGACAGGTCTGTCGACAATGACAGTAGTACAAGATGTTGCGTTTCACCCCGTCAACCCACCCTGTCATTACGATTGGGCCCATTGACAAATTCTGTTTTCGAAGTGATAAAATAGAATTATTTTAGCTGTTTTGATATGTTTTTGCATTTTTATCTATTAAATGTCTGTGATTTTTTATAAATTTCTCCTGGAAATTCTTTCTTTAAAAATTTAAGGGAGGATCTTCCTCCCTTTCCTCAACGGAGGAGTCGCCTCTGATATACATATATATATATATATAGATAGATAGATAGGTGTGTGTGTGTGTGTGTGTGTGTGTGTGTGTGTGTGTGTGTGTGTGTGTGTGTGTGTGTGTCTATTCAAGGGAGGGCCCTGATAGGTGAATTGTGTACTGCCTGCTCTGCAGGAAGCCTTATTATAATTTGCCAAATCATCTTGAGAAGGCCTGTATTAAGGACAAGAGTGATGCGGAACACAAGTAGAAGTTGATACACTGCAAAAAAGCTTGGCCAAAATTTAAGATATAAACACTTAAATCTATTCCAAAAATGACTTAGTAGTGAAATTATCTGTCCATGCATCAAGATAATTTTACTTGACAAGTTATCTTAAAACAAACTACCTCTAGACTAGAATTAAGCAGTCTCTAGTAAGTGTCCATGGCCTGGAAATAAGTGTATAGATGCTAAATGTTAGATAAACACACTTAAAACCAGTTTCTCATTAGTGTACATGGCCTGATAATAAGTTCTCAGCAGCCAAATTCTAGATAAAATGCCTCAAATTCTGCTAACTTCTAGATAAACACACTTAAAACCAGTTTATGATTAGTATGAATGACCTGATAATAAGATCAAATACACTAAATTCTAGATAAACACACTTAAAACCAAGTTATGATTAATACACTGCAAAAAATGGCCATTGAAAAATAAGAAATAAAAGATTGAAACAAAGCGTATTTGCTTGAATCAAGTGAAAAAAATCTGCCAATGGATCAAGTCAAATCTGACTTGGTAAGATATCTTAAAGTAAGATCAATAATCTTACTTGTTTCTAGATTCAATGGTTCTGAAATAAGATTTGTAAGCTTATTTTTATAGTTCCCATTCTCTCAAAATACTTAATATTTTGCTTAAATCTATGATTTAAGTCTTAGATGTATAGACTGAATTTGAGATAAATGTACTAAAATTAGGATTGTTCAAATTCTTAAATGAAGCACTGCCATCTTAAAATATTCCCCTTTTGAGACTTGTAATTAGTTAAATACTCTAGATATGAGCCCATAATCTTGAATCAAGATTTTGAGACTTGTAATTAGTTAAATACTCTAGATATGAGCCCATAATCTTGAATCAAGATTTTGAGACTTGTAATTAGTTAAATACTCTAGATATGAGCCCATAATCTTGAATCAAGATTTTGAGACTTGTAATTAGTCAAATACTCTAGATATGAGCCCATAATCTTGAATCAAGATTTTGAGACTTGTAATTAGTTAAATACTCTAGATATGAGCCCATAATCTTGAATCAAGTCGACAACAATGTGTAGCACAGCAGCAAATTTATTTTTCCTTTGACAAACATTTCACTTCCCCAGCAGTTCAAAAGTGCAGCAACATATTTGGACGTGCATTTCTTAAAACAAAGCAGAATTTTGGGGGCACGGCATACACTTTACAAGAATAGGCAGATTTACTCACGCCCTGCCTCAAACATACATGAAATGAAAATTACCTCCTTTCACTCAACGCCTCTTTCAATGTGGTTCTCTGGTCCAGAGTATGTATAGCATCAAAGGACCTCAGTGAATGAGAACAGTCACTTAACTTCAGATTTAACAAAACAGCCAAACATTTTAACTAATGCTTACATAACACCAAAGCATTAATGCATTTATGCTGAACAGACTGCGTTTAGAAGGCAGAAAACAAAAAAAAAAGACCACTGCAGCATTCCGAAAAGACCTCACTAAAACTCTCTCCACTCCCTCAAAGCCCTTTTGAAGGCACTTGTCTGGTCTTAAGTATGTACTGCATCTAGAAGGACCTCACTCTGAATGATTGAGAAAACTGTAGCAGTACACTTCGAATATGTGAGGTGGAGGGCATAATAGAAGGCAATGACATACAGCATGGCCTCCTCGATGAGGTCTTTTTGGAACGCTGCAATAGGCGTGTCTCCTACAGCCAGGGTGCAGTTTGATGGGGACATGATCAGGACAGGACAAGACAGTGGCCGTTTTTGAAGGTAACTGTTTGGATCCTCGTTGTCCTGCAGAAAAGATATACAATGTTATAGAAACAACCTTGTGCATTACACAGGATGCTCTGTGGGGAAAAATACACGCACACACTAGTTCATTGAGAAGGTTATTAAAATTCATGTCATTTTTAAAGTGTAATTGCATAGACATCACTTCAATGTTTTTTTCAACACTTATTCTCATAAAGACACCCTAAGCCTTTACAAGACGAGCAGCAGTCACTAAAATCCGCCATTGAAAGGCAATGCATAACATTTCCAATAGAATTGAATGTGACTTGTATCGTCAGCAGCACCTGGACCAGAAGGTCAGTTTGAGGACAGGTGGTGACTAAACAGTAAGTTGATAAACACCTACTTTAGGATGATTTAGAGTGTGTCTGTTTTTGTTTTTTTCAGGATACCCTGTACTAGTTGCACAAATAATGTTATAGGCCTTAACATCTCACCTCAAGAACATGGATGAATGCCTCACTGGCAGAAGGCAGTTTCTTGGGAGGCAGAGAGGAGGAGGGAAAGATGCAGGGCGAAGCCTTCAGCAACTCAATTGCCTGTTGAACTGTTGACATAAACAAAGAATTCACAGACAGAAATTTCAGTTATGTTGTAATACATCGGTATCTTTCTCTGTACAACAAATACAATTGTATGCAGTCTCTGAATTATTGGTTTTGATGTAGTTGACCCCAGATTAGTTTATCGGCACTATACTACACTCTTTCTTGCCATATATTCATACCAAGTTTGTGCAGAGGGCCTGAACCTACCCAATTCTGCACCGATTTCAAGTGGGAGGGGGGCAATTTTGTTACATTTGGAATGTTTGGTATGCCCGTTTGTGATGACGAGCCATCACTCAACCACCTCCCCTGTTGGTTGAAAACCAGCAAAGCTTTGCCCAAGATGGTAATTGAGTGGAAGCTTACCATGGCCAGGCCATATTACAGCCAATTTGTCAGAGAAAGACAACTAAATTCATGTAAGTATAGTGCTATACATAGATTTCCATGTCATAAAATGCATGGCTTGCCTTTGCTAGTTCCAACAGGAGACTTGAGAATCTTCTTTGACACTGCATAGAATTGCGCCTTCTGGAAGAAACTGGACCACCTCTCTTTCACTTCAGCAACAAAAGCCATGTTGTCCCGGTCGAGAATGCGCCTAAGCTCATCCATGACCTTAACAATAAACACATAAAAAAGAAATCAGAAACATTAACCATCAATGCACATCAAAACAACAAAAAAAAAAACATTCTTCCAGAAAAATGTTTGCTACAGAAGCAAATAATGACTTACGTGCTCCATTTCCTTGAAACAGGGGTCGGCCTTTAGGATACGTTCATGGCGATCCTCTTCCTTCACTGCATCCGAAACGATGAAAGCCCTCCTGGCCTCAAATTCCAAGTCATGATATGTCACGTACTGAACATACAGCGAATCGACTGAGAAAGGACATCTAAGAACGACACACCCATCCGTAGGCTAAATGGCACATCCTAAAATCAGTGAAGTGGCTGGCTCTGGACTTGCACATCTCACACCTCATCGCGCACATCCCAAGTTCTTTGTCTTTTTGCACTTTGTAGACCATTTGCAAGATGATTTGGCGTTGTTTTATTTGTTATGTTTTTGTGGCAATAACATTAAAACATTTACTGAGCCACATTAACACAATGCACAGTCGCAGCCCTGACTTTCGTGTGGTATGTGGAATTGATGGCTGTTCAAACGAGTATAGAGTATACAACTCCTATTACTACCACGTGAAACGGAAGCATGCAAACCACCTTCTGCAAATCGAGAGACCAGGCGCCGACTCCATGGACCACAGGATTGCATTGCAAGATGCTCATGGAACAAGCAAAACATGTCCACCAACTGAGCACACTACGGCTACCACAGAAATGGAAAGACCTCGCTACAGTAGCATAACCCAGTCATTTTTTTCGGTTGATGGTTAGCCCTGGCTAGTGGCTGAGATGGGCTATAGCCACAGCTAGTATAAGAAATTCGGTGCTATAGCCTAGTTGCACGATCCTGCACAACGTATTACTATTCAGAGGATCGGATGCATCTTCCCTTCTTCTTCATTCTTATTCGATTTTCCTCAATCCTGTTTACATATTTTAAGACACCAACATACCACGGATTCGTAATTAAACTTGCCTTGTTTTTGTTTTGTAAAGCACATTGAGCTGCCTTTGCATATGAAATACACTATACAAAAAAACGTGCCTTGCTTTGACTTTGACAAGACTTGTGGCGAGGCTATGACTGCTCGTTCGCGCATGCACTTCCGCGACATGATATCCGATTCTCTGTGTTAAATTCAGTATTACTTACCCATTAAATGCCGCTGCAGGGTGGATTCCAAGAAGATCACGGTGCAGACGATGTTTCCAAGCAGGCTGTTGCATTTCTACTGCAAGCACGAGAGACTCATCGATTGACGCAGGTATGCTGTTTTTTGTTTGTTTTGTTCTGTTTTAACCAACCGTATTTGCTGTTGCTCATTAATGATACTTGTTATTGGAGGCCTGACATTGCCAGATCTGCCGCTTCTTTTGCCATAGGTGTTCGTGAAGAATGCCATTTGTCACAGGTAAGCTTTTGCTGATGTCAGATGCACAATAGTTAATTGATAAAAATAATGACCATCTCTTGTAGGATACAACTCAACTTTAAACTCTTTTCACAGAGACGTGTCAACAACATCATCACAAGAGTACAGCAATATCAAGCCAATCTCCTGGAATCATTGAAGAATGAAATGAGGGAAGTATTTGAAGAACCTGCAGGGACATCTACTCAGCTTCGAGATGCCACACTGGGTAGATTTGATCATTTCATTGATCCCTTCTCCACTGCATGTAGACATGTAGATAGAGCTATTTCAGAACTCCTCAGCCCAGTTAGTCCAGAAGAAGTCGTAGTCTCTCAGACAATTTGCTGGGTCAAAAAAGGCAGTTCACGAGTTATGGCAATACGAAAAAGAGGTTTTTACTATGTGCCACTTATTGAAAGCCTTAAGCAACTTCTTGCAGATTCAAGAATTTTCACTATGTTAAATACTGTCCCACCAAGAAGCCGTGACGGACTCTTGTATGACTTTGTTGATGGCGATATTTTCATAAATCATCCATTGTATTCTATGAAACCTAATGCATTGCAAATAATTCTGTATACAGATGAGATCGAAATATGCAATCCCCTGGGTTCTTATGCCTCACATAATAAAGTGTTAATGTTTTATTACAGCTTAGGTAACACTGATCCCAAATTTAGGTCTAAATTAGCAGCAATACGACTCCTAGCTATTGCAAAATCAGTAGATGTTTCCAAGTGGGGCGTTGATGCAGTTTTAAAAAGAATTCAGAAAGATTTGGATTTGCTCTATAATGGTGATAAGATTGAAACATCTAATGGTGATATGGATTTATATGGTGCTGTGATAGCTGTATGTGGTGATACACTTGCCCAACATGAGCTTGCCTGGTTTAAAGAGGGGGTTGGTTTTGCTTATAGCAAGTGCAGACACTGCGAATGCACTTTTGACGATATGCAAGAAAATTTGGATGAGAGAGACTTTGTCCGTAGAACTCAAGCAAATCACATCAGACAGTGTCTGGAAATAGAAAAAGCCAGTACAGATAATTTGAAGGCCCAACTTAAAACCACTTATGGAATAAACAGAAGGAGCGGACTTGTTGATTTTCCTTTATTTGATCTTATCAATCAAACTCCTCAGGATATAATGCATATCATTTTTGAAGGTGTTGCACCAATGGAAATTAAGCTTGTGCTAAAAAAACTTATTTTGTCTGGAGAACTAGAACTAGATGCATTCAATTTGGCTCTTCAGAATTTTCCTTACTCGTCTGTTGATGTACGTGATAAGCCTTGCCCTATCAGTGTGGCCACTTTGACTGCTAATGACAATAAATTGAAACAATCATGTGGGCAGATGTTAATACTTTTAAAAATACTGCCTTTTCTATTGAGAGATGTGGACAGTGAGTATGTTAAGTTTATCAATGCATTGATTGAGATTGTACAGATAGTACTTGCTCCAGTCATTTCTTTACACACAATATCACGGCTCCAAAATTTAATAGGACAACACTTAAATCAATTTAAACATTTTTTTCCTGAGAGTAATGTAATACCTAAGCAACATTACATGTTGCATTTACCAAGTCAAATCAAATCCTTTGGTCCTTTGATACGATGTATGTGTATGCGATTCGAAGCAAAGCACAGTTATTTTAAGCAGTGGGCTTCAAAATTGAATTTTAAAAATGTTTGTAAGTCACTAGCTAAACACAATCAATTCCTGGAGTGTTGTCAGAACGAAACTGGATGTGGGCATCCTATTTTCGCAAATGAGAGAGAATTGGGGCCTATCTCAGAGGTGAGAAATATGCAGCATATTCAGGCTAAATTTCAAGATTTTTTGGGCATGGACATTGCAGGGAATGTTGTATCAATGAAATGGCTCATCCTTAATGGAAATAAATATGTAACTGGGAAATCTTTGATTATCACTCATGTGGAAGAGAATTTACCCGTTTTTGGATTGGTGAAAGGCATTTTTATGGTAAATTCATCCTTTGTTGCTTTTGAAACTATGCCATATGAAACTTTAACCTTTGACAAAGATTTGTGTGCATACAAAGTGACAATTCCAGCTTATGCCCAAGCAACAGAATTAGTTCACGAGCCTCTTGATCATACCTCATATTTCTCTGTAACTTTCAAAGAAAATGTGTTTGTTCCAATAAAATATTATCTTAATGATGTAATTGCTAGCCATATCAGTTCATAAGAGATTTGTATCTTTACCGTTGCCATTACCTGCTGTGACACTCTGGGGAAAGCTTTATGCATGAATTCATAAAGCTTTAAGTCTTCACATGTTTTTGTTGTTGGGTATTTAGTTTGAATGTTGAATGTTAATGTATCCTCGCCTTAGATGTTCTGAATGTGTGCATGAATGTCTGTGTTTGGCAGGTCGGGTAGAGTGCTTTTCAGTGAGAAAAATATTCTGTTTAGCAATAGCATCCATAGTTATTGTGCCATATTGCCCCCCCCCCCCTTCACTCTCTCTTACTCTCTCTCCCTTCCCCCCTATATCAGTGGTAGCCTCTATATTTTCCCCCTCAATTCTCTCTCTCTCTCTCTCTCTCTCTCTCTCCCCCCAAGCAACATAACTAGTTCATGCATGAGCTTATTGATCATATTACATCATACTTCCAAAGGAAATGTGTTCCAATAAAATATTGTCTTAATGATGTAATTGCTAGCCATATCAATTCATGAGATAGTTGTATCTATACCTGTGTCACGACCTGCTGTGAAACCCGGGGTTGGGGTAAGCTTTATGCATGAATGCAGAAAGCTTTCAAATTCTTCACATTTATTTTTGTTGTTGGGTATTCTAAGTTTGAATTTTCCTGAATGTTCATGTGTCTGTGCCTTAGATGCGCTGAGTGTGTGCATATGTTAATGACTCATGGAATGGAATTGCTCATGGCACTTTCTGACTTGAATAAAAGTTGATTTTTCTTCAAGAAAATGCAGTCAGTCTTGTATCAAGTAAATCTGTATCACAGTAAATCTAAAACCAAGAGAAGTGTTGCAGAGAAATGGACTGTAGCTTCTTTTAATCCGTTATTACCTATATTTAAGATTTTCTGACTAGTTAAGTCATGGAAGAAATATATGTGACCATTTTTAAGATTATACAACCAATTCGAAACTAGTAACTAGATAATATACCTAAAAACAAGATGAATAACTTGATATAAGTTTTGAAATCTTGGCTAGATGAGAGAAATTTGCAGTGTAAAAGCTAAGGAATCCCAGAAGGAGTGGACAAAAGTTGGCAGACGTTGGGATTACAATGCGCTTGCTCTGATGGTAAAGGACCAAGGTCCCTGCCACGCTGTTTGAAAAGGAGAGGCTTTTTTGTTGTCAATAACCCAGCGGAAAGGTTGGATTCTCCTCTGAAATTACTACTAATGGTTTCAATCATTATCAAATGTTCTTAAGGTGTCTAACGTGTGTCTCTTATCTGTTGTTGGGTACAATTAGTTCTTCTGTGAAGAAACAGGAGCTACTACAGCACACCACTCCATGGATGTGCAGTGTGGCAGCTAAACTGAAGACGGGGAGTACAGTGGGAACAAACTCCATGACACAGTTCCGCTATTTCTGTATGGCTATCTTGTCTGTGCTGTACCACAAATCCTTGAGGAGTTTGGTGGATTTCAAGGTATGTGAGAATCCACATTATATTCCTGCACATCAAAACTAAATCATCCTGGTCATAAAACGCTTTCCATACATTTAAGAATATAAGAAAACATACCCATATTTACAAACTGTGCTCATCCATGCATACAAACTGTTCTCTACAGACAGCAGATTGGATTGCAAGACAAAAGAAGGTATGAGTTCCCTTCTTGCAATCTTGCAACTCATGGTGTGACCATCCAATTCAGTGATAATTCAGAGGCCTGTACTCCCATAATTGAGGAGGAAGAGGTATTTTGCCACATTCAAATGTGCGCTCCAAATGTCTTTCTGGATAAGGCTTTCCAAAGACTGCTAAATTCAACCTGGTTGTTGACATTTTTATGTCATTACCACAGTGGTTTGAGTTGTACTTCACGTGCATCCGCCCACTGGCCTTGCAGAGGCAACATGAAGAGACGGAAGACGAGGGCTTCTTCTTCCTCGGTCAGACGGGCGGTCCCATTGCAAATGCAAATTCAGATTTAGAACTTAGTCTTTGGCGGCAGTGAGTATTTCTACAAGTACTTCATCCACAATCCATATTCAATGAATGAATGATTTTATTTCATTTTACCGGGACAGTGTACAGATAAAACAAAAAAACTTCCATAACACACGGGAAGAGGTGTTGTACTTGGTCATAGCTACACACACACACACACACACACACACACACACACACACACAAACCCACTTTATAAATTAGGATCCCCTTCCTCCCATACATTTAAATTAAATCAGGTCACGTACACCAACGTAAACCAAACAAATTTTTTACCGTTATCTCCGTTGCGAGCAGATCAGCAAGAGTGCTGTTCCCAGCAGTGACAATCCACTGGAGTCTGGTGAAAGGTATGTTATGTGATTGCAATTATGGATGTGTTATTGAGTGAAGAGTTGAAGATTGTGTGCCTGAAAGTAGTACTGAAAATATCCTATTCTGATAGCTCTTCTTCCTCAGCTTTGAAGCGGCCAGCTCCAGACTTGTTTGAACAATTTGTTGAAGAGTTTCCCGTCACTCTTGATGGCCTACCGGCCACAAAACAGATGAGGATAAGTGCTGGATATGAAGACCGCAGCGTTTACGACAAGTGGTAGAGAGAGCAGTGCAAGCAGCGCACAAAATGTATCCTCTGTAAGCATCTGTCTTGTCTTTGAAAAGAAAACAGTATGTTGCAAACACTCTGGAAGACAAGGAGCACAGTGTTTATATGTAATTCTTTGAACTGCTTTTCATTGTTTATGATTTGTTTACTGACTCCAACTGAAAATTTACTTCAGCTCACTTCGGCAGGTGTGAACTGACAGTGGTTCATCGTCTGTAAAGAAAAATGGAACACAAACCTTCCAGAATTTAAAGACATTCGTCAGCATTGGATATCAACGGAGAAGATGACCATTGAAGAAGATGAGAAAATTAGAAAGGCGGTCACTGACCAGAAATGGAAGGGGCTTGACATTAAGGACTTTGGAGAAAGCAAGGGAAAAGGTGAGCAAACAACAAACATTGGATGACATATGAAAAGCAGCGTCAAAGTTTTGTGACGACATGACCGTCATATTTCCTTTCTCTGTTTTGTGTCGGTGTAATTACTGCCTTGCCTTTTTCTGGTCTGTGTAGGAGTAATTGCCACTGTGCCTTTCTCCAAAGGAGATATTGCGTGTGATTAACATGGGCGAGTCATCCCTGCTTCTGAAGGAAAAAAGTTAATGGATGAACCGGAGGATGGAGTCATGTGCTATCTTTTTTTTTTCAAGGGCAAAGATGGTGGCAGTCTTTGTATTGATGCGCAGGCTTTGCTCTGCGAGTGTCATCCTCTCAAGAACACATTTGGGAGGCGAATTAACCACTCTAGAAAGAAATACAAAGTCAAGCCTGTACATTTCCAGTTGAAATTCCCTGATGGTCCCAGAGACTCTGTACTTTTTCTGGCATCATAGGACATCAAGTGCATTAACAACTCTTATGGGACTACGGAGTGAGGAAGACATCCTTCAGAGGTGATCTCAGAAGGCCTTCAGTGATGAAACAGGGTCTGACAAAAACAGACAAATTTGAAGTCCTTATCCAAGACCTTGCGTTGGTTCTAGACATTTTAGACCAAGCAATACACCATGCAAATTCAACTGAGGAATCACTTCGGCTGATCACATCAGTCACACGATTTGGCCAAAAACAGGACTCATGCGTTTATCTGGGTTTTCTAAAAAAGGACCTAATCAAAGGCCTTTCAGTACACATCGCCTGCACCATAAGTGCTAAAGATCCATCAATGCACTTGTTGTAGGCCCGCCATGGCCTACAAGATGTGGTAGGCCTAACAACTAAAATGTTCACAGCACTAGGGATGCACGAGGCGGTCAATGTCCAAACATCCCTGGAGCGCAAAGACTTGGACCTCAAAGTCCCATTGCTTCAGGTGTTCCACCGGGCTCCACTGCGCTTTGTTCAACTTTATGTTGACTCACCACACTCCCATACATACAACAAACACCACCACCCAGTCACAGGGTGCATCGTGCTCTGTGGCTTGCAACACCCACAAAGCCAGTCGTCATTAGAAAATGCAGCAGCTGATTACGTGCAACACGTCTATGATTGCCAGACAAAAATGGTCGGCCAGCTGGCATCAAGAATTGAAGGTGTCACTTACCTGGGAGGAGAATGGAGCATTCCAGATGCCATAAGGGCCAGTGATTACTACAATCAAGTAGCCCTGGAGGACTTGCTCCAGACCTACCCTGTGCTCCTTCCATTTGCAGATACAGAAGACCTGAGCCTTACAAAGGTACTCCAGGACACTCTGGAGTACATTAGCACTGAGCTCAATTACACATTAATAACCTCATCAGGCAAGGGAGGATCTTCTGCGTCCTGGAAGGCTTTCCAATTGGAAGTGGCGTTTGAGGAGCTCATATATGGACACACGCTACAACATAAAAGCCAACAATACAGTGCTCCTCTGGGAACGTGCAGCACAAGTAATAAAAGCTTAACCCACAAGAGGGGCTTCCTCGGACTGGGCATGGCCAACAGCGCTGCAGTTGGGGACGCGCCTCCTGATTTCAGTATATGGACGAAGAACCAGCAACTCATCCAGAGGTTAGAGAGGTTCTTTCCCATTACTGACCTCATGCAAGCAGCTCCAGTAACCCTTGGAGAACAAATGGTCCACATCCTCTTAAAAGACCTCTACTCAAACACTCTGGGTGGAGTACCATATGTGATATTACAGGGAAGCTCCTTACCACCAGGTCTTTGCCTCATCGGCAGCCACACTTTTGAAAGCCTCACTGAACACCTGACAAGTAAGGCATTCTTCCCCTTCCCCTACGTGTTCGGAAGGGTGAAAGTTCTTGTAGAGGAAGCTGGCCTGGATTTATACAAAGTCTTGCTGAAAGGCTTCAAAGTCAGCAACCTCAGTTTTTTTCCCATGCTCCGGCTGCACACAGAAATGAAGCACAGAGGGGTTAGTATCATCTCAAACAAATTCTACAAACTCCACTCCTCAGATGAGCCTCCCAACATGGATGCTATACTGGCCACCTTGGTCACAAGAGTGGCCAATGAAATTGAGGATCGAGGCATGACATATGGCAGGAACCTTGAAAGGTTCAGGGTGTTCGGGATGCCATGGCTTGGGAGTGTTAGCCGAAGATTATCTCCAGGCTACACAGAACAAGAGAAGCTTGCCATCTTCACATTTGTGTCCGGCATTGGCTTACGTATGAATGGGGAGTTTGTGGATTACCATAAGATGATGGAGCTTTGTGAGTCACTGCCTGCCTCTCAGCGGGAGCTGCAGAGACAATGTATACTGAGCCACCAACTACTTGAAAATTACAGGGAGTTCAGATTGTTCAAATTACACTCTGCAATTCCCTACAGGCAGGACAGTTGGATGGCAAAGGGTCCAAAGCTCGCTCCCAAGGAGTGGAAGGAGCCTGAACATGTGCCTGAGGTGCTTCAGGTTGAAGAATCCCCTTCTGACCCTGTGGCTCCAAAGTCAATGTCAATAGTTCAGGCAATCTTGACAGCCAAAAGGAGCAGATGGTCCAGTTTGGAACTGGATCAAATTCCCCTTGATAAGGCCATGAACCACAGGGCTGCCTACCAAATGTATGTGGACCTTTGCCAAAGGCACCAACTGCAGATCCGGTCCTATGACGGTTTTTTGAAAAAAAGGAGGGCCCTAATGTCTGATTAACAGTGTCTTTGTAAATATGTTACTCTGTGTGTGTGTGTGTGTGATGGGCTCCACTGTTGGAGGTGAAAAGCAAAAAAAAAAAACAAAAAAAAACATTACTTACTGTTGTGTGCTCCACTGTTGGAGGTGAAAAGCATAAAAAAAAACAAAACAAAAAAAACCCCAAAAAAACACCCTTACATGGACTCTGCCTTGACGCGGCGTGAGGGCTTATGTGTCTATCATGAGAACCATGTAGACATCAGTGGTATTTTAGTTTTGGACAAAGTATAAGGGACATATTACACAATTACAGACATGACACAATCTGTACTGTAAATGTCTGTCTACATAAGTGTGACTTTGCCCCTGGACATGTTGCACCATTAAGCTTGAATAAAGTGTCTTAAGAGAACAAAGAGGAGACTTATCATTACAGTGGATTTGGTCATTACTTGTATAGTAGCCAGTTCTGCCTGGTGTAATGTGAAGTTTTAAGGTAGTTTGTAATGTAATAAACGGGTAATGCAAAAACATCTGTTGAAAGATGAATAACAGATATATACAATCAAGAAAAATTAATATTGGCATCGCATCACAACGTCTCTCAATTTTGTCATTCCTCCTGACAGCCTACAGAGGAAGATGTGCTTTTTTACGTCCTCAAAGACAGAGGTATGTTGTGATGTTAAGTGTTTAATTTTGAGCTATTATTGTCTCCACCTTTTATGTTAAACATTTAAGTGATTCCAGTTGCAGACCGTGTGTTCAATCTGTGGCCTGAATTTCCCTCTCAATGAGCTGGAGGCACATGCCAGTTAGTGTGGAGAGAGAACAGAATCTTTTAGCACAATCTAGAAAATATGTCAAGATATTGTTGCATCTAGTTAGGCATATCCCTCCAAGCACCTATATTCCCACCAATGGATTAATGAGCAGTTAAACTTACCTGTTGTTACCTGAGCTGTTACCATAAAGGCTGACATCTGTGTATTTAAAGTCCGCCTTTAACTTTTGTATGAGTTTTTTTACACTTTTGTTTTAGGTCAGGAGATATGGGTTTCACTGTCAAAACATATTTGTGTTTTGTCATTTCAGAAAACCTGCCTTTATTCCTTCAACTTCAAAACAGAAGATGAGCATTTCTAGGTTTGTGTGCTTTTATAGTCTCCAACAGTAAATAGCCTAAGGCTCTTAAACCTCATCATGTCAAATAATCCAGGGACTGAACTAACAAAAAAGTAATTGACACAAAGGTGCAAATACTCACACATAGTAAAGCATGTCACATATACATACATACAACATACATACACCGGACAACCACAGACTTAAAGGAATACAGACAATACACAGTTTCCAGAATCACACTGCGTAACACCCATTAATTTCTCCTTCAGCCTTAACTGCATCAAGATCCCATGTGGTATGTGGAACTAGAACCTTTGCCAGACAGCTTGGATTTTGTACTATTTACTCCCCTTTGTTTCAACTAATCACCCAAATGTAATCATGTGTTCCTTTCTCATTATCAACATTTCCTGAAAGTTTAATTGAAATCCGTTCATAACTTTGAGTTATTTTCAGTTGCAATAGAAGTAACCATAGTGACATTCCATAGTGAATGGAATCATTCTTTGTTTTCAAAGAGATGGTTGCAGGGATTGAGCAGAAGCTGTTTGAGGGTGACCAGATTGGAAAATGGTCCAAATATTCCATGTTGGATCTTGATCAAGCAAACTGTAGGTATGCCTATGGGATTACATTACTAACATTTGCCCTACCTCACTTGAATGAGAAGTAAAATGGTTATTTGTTAATATGTGGCATGCCATTTCACTCAATTACTTAATTTTGCTCAAAATGTAATGCCACACATAGAATTATTTCTTGCTTTCTGCCCTGAGTATGTTTTAGTCTAAGGACATGACTGTTTCTACTAAGTTATACTGTTTCTTTCAGGAGTGCTGGTGAAATCTGGGCAGTAAGTCTGGCTCAGAGCAGACCACCACCCTGCTCCTTCAAGGTTTGGTGCTACAAGTACTTGTGTGACAGGGAGATACGGATTGAGCACATGTCTCTGATGCACAGTATACATCACTTATCTCCCAGGTAAGAGGTTTTACTGCTGAAAAATGTTGGGCATCACATCTTTGTAATACAGAATTCCCCGCTATCACAGAATTCATGGTAGTCAGGGAATTTTGTAGAAACATCAATACTGAGATATTTGGTCAAAGATATTGTGATATATGATTCTGATGACTAAGGCTGCCATGCAAGGTGCCAATCAGACTATTACTAACAATGAACTCCATGGTGTATGTATTTGGTGAATATCGTGCTGATGGAAGTGTAAAGGCCCCTCCACATCTGTGTCGGGTATGAACACACCGTATTCACCAACGCACTCACGTTGTGTCTTTGATTATCTCTTAGGCATTTGTGTGTGTGTGTTTTTAAGGTTCAGTCGGCCACAGAGGCTACAATGACTGAACTGATTGAGGAAATTTTGAACTGTGGCTATATATGGACCTGTTAATGTTGAAAAGAAGGAAGAAATTCTTCGGTAAAATATATATTTTTTTTTACTCTGCTGATCCTTGTCAAGAATGTTAGTGTAACCGTACTCATGGCAATTTTATTTAAGTTTATTCACTCTTCATGAAGGAAAAAAAGCGCTTAATATAACTGAGGACTAGGGTTGGCTTCATTGATGTTGAATTGAAAGCAATTCTCTTCCTGACCAGAGGATCAGTCTAGCGTTTCTACTTCCTGGCCCTCCTCACCAAAGATATCGGCTATTGGCTAAACCAGCACAGTAACATTATGCATGTATCACAATACAGCAATAGTTATAGTAGGCCTAGGCCAAGGGGCCTAGTTTTAGAGGTCCTTACATTAATGTTCACGTTTTACTTTGTTACATTTAACTTCATATTGAATTTCTTTTTCCCCTCTATATTTTAGTGCTGCTGTTCTTCATGCCATACTTCAGCTGCTGCCCCTTCTCTCCCAACTATGTGAAGGTCTGCAGCTTTATGGGCTCGCTGATGTAATGAACCAGTATCCAAACATCTGCCAGCTACTCTTTGTCCCTGGGATGGGGGTGAAGGTGAGTTAATAGATGTACGCTTTAGTAGGGATGTATTGATGCCACTTAAGTCTGTTGAGATTCTCATTCATCAAGGTCATGGTTGTCAAAGTAGTTAAGTTGTAAGCAACTTTTTCCACTTGAATACATTTCGACTCTCATCTAAAAGGCTTCTTCAGTTCTAACCTGATGATGGAGAACCAGGGAACTATATCTCTGACCCACCCCGACCCCCTACTTTGACTGATGCCACTTAAATACCAATAGTAATTCCAAATCATAAACCCAGCTTATTTCAAGTAACAATCATGTCCTTTACTTTAACTTTTTACAATAGACTCATAGCATTTGTGGGGTCATTGGACAATATTAATGAAGATATTTAAGTTAAAGGACCAATATGCAAAATTTTCCTAAAAAAATTATCTATGGTGTCACCAGGGCCGCTTGCTTTACCAACTCTCCAGCTCTCTCCCATTGTCACTCTGTCTTTCTGGATAAACTCATAATGATGCGTTGTTTCTCTCACCAGCTTGATGCTGACTTTGTCTTTGGGGCGCGCCATCCTGAGTTCAGTGAGAAGGGCTCCAACAAAGAACAAGTGGAAGTGAGCGTTATGAACCACCTACAGGGCTTCTTGCAGCAGCTGGAAGCATGTAATTGCTTATTTAGTTTTTTCTTGTAAACTCTGTGTACTTAGTGTCTCTATAACACACCTCAGGAAGTTACATCACTACATCACCATTGTAAGTACACTTATGTACACTTAAAGACCTTGTTTGCCCTGCCCTTCTGCCCCTGCCATTGCCAAAACCTGTGAGCCCTCTCCCCCACATACACATCACACTACTCCACCTCCCCTGCCATCATCAGTAAGCCCCCACCCCCATAATTAAACTGCACTCTTTACACCCAGTTATTATATGTGATAAGCTTTCCTTGTCAGATATTAGATTTACCTCTGTCGCTACAGACAAACTGTGTCCAATGTTTCATACACATGATCATTTGTTTCATCTGTCTCTGAAAAGATGAACATCCAGAGGGGGGTAACTATCCAGGTCACCTGTCCCCCAGTACATTTCTGCAGTGGCTGACAGGACAAGGCCACATTCCCGTCGTCCCAGAAGAGAAGAGAAACTTCAATCACACCTGTGACATCCAGTACGGTGTACATACAGTTTGCTACCCAACAGTCACTGCATGTAGCAATATAATCCGCCTGCCTGTCAAGCATATGCAAACTTATCTTGATTTCAAACAAGTAATGACAGAAGCCTTTCATCTAGGCCAGACATTTCACCAAGTTTAAGTGAAATGCTGACGTTGCAAATATGTAGTGCTACTTTTTGTTTTTTCCATAGCTTTAGTGTTCAGCACAATATATATACATTCAGGCTAAAGTAGTAAATGGGTTTCAGATATTTGTGCCATCTTTCGAAGTAAAATCTAGTTTGTATCTGCACCTAATTCTGTGCATGGGTGTTAATGACCGTTACGCTGAATGTTGTGCTTTAAGCAGCATTAGCATGTTTTCGATAAGTGTTTTCATCACATGTCCTTCACTGTGATTTTACCCTCCTCCCTGTGGTTGTCAACTTGCCAGAATTAATGTGAGGGTGTCTGATTAAATGAAAAATATGAAAGCAAAATACAACTTTGTGGCATTTTATACATTTAGTTTTAATTAGTTTGCTGTAAATGGTGGAAGTTGGTCTACAAGGTGCCTGGATACATGAGGTCCTACACTGGAATTGGCCCATCACAAGTTATTAAAAGTCCTCTAGCACAGGCATGACTGTCAATGATGGTGAAGTAGGTGCAAAGCATGAGCCAGTGTGGTCAAATAAATGTCTCTTCCAAAACTATTTGAATGAGAAAGGGGATCAATGGCAAGGCAAAGCGTTTCAATGTCCTCTGTCTTCAGTGGACATTCCATTTCTGGCACGGTAACACCTGGGTTGGCAGAGTTGTCACGAGAGCCCCCTAAGCTCTCCCAATCAATATCCTCAATTCGGATTCCCTGAAACCAACAAAATACAGTATTATCATATATACTAATAGACCAACAATAACAACCCATGTCATGTACCTACTTTCACCTTGATGTAATTTTATAATAATCAGTACTTCACCTCTGGTTGTGTACACTTTTTCCACTTCCATGTCCGGTGCCTCTCACAGTGAACATCATCTGGGCAATGCTGACAATTTCAACACCCAACATCCAGCATGAGGTTGTCTAGATTTGATGGCCTCACTTCATCATCCAGAGCATCATCAGTCATGGTGGCATACAGGCTCCTAACTGACACATTGTACTCCTGCATCCTCCTGTGTATAGTTCTTCGTGAGACCCCACGAATGTCTGCTACACATGTGGCAGGTAGACCAAGATGAAGAAGACTTTGGAGGTGGTCCTCTGTGACCTGTAGTCTTAAACGTCCATGGGGACCTTTACTCCTTACCACAGATTTTGAGGGGGGAGGCTTATTCCGCAGGTCTAACAAACTGCTCAGTTCACGGAGGGCTGAACAAATAAAAAAAATGTGTGACATACTTGTAAGCTGTTGGTCCAAATATCAAATCCCATATTGTAAAACAACTGCAACAAAACATTTGGCACCACCTACACTTCATTTTGCAAAGCTAGGTTTAACAGAACTTTGGAATTGCTAGCTTGACAACCAAAGCCATGGAACATGGGTCTTGGCCATAGCAGCCTCAGAACCACAGTAAGTTAACTTACATTACCACCTCCAACGTGCATTAACTTTGTGATATACCAGCGCCACGTTGTCAATTATGCCTTATATAAATAACTTAGACATTATCAAATCAGAATATTAATATAATAAGCCCTTACCATTCTCAGCGCAACTCACAACCCGAACCCTTTTCATCAACGAGCCGTTGAGATGAATAGAAACCAGTGCTTGTTAGCCTAGCTCACTGTCGTACACGGAGCAAATTAATATTAAACGGTGATGTCATGGGTATTTCCTCCGTATACATTTTCTGTGACTGGAATTAGCTCTGCGTCCTAAGATTAGACAAATAAGTCGATATTTTCTGTTAATATCAAAGAGAAGCACTAAACGGAGGCGGACTAACGACAACTCCTCATTCTCAATAGCACCTGCCATACACAGCGACAGACTCTCAGCAGAACCCGGCGGTGTCAAAGACCAGCCATGACCAGCCTACGTTCACTTTCACTCGGTGCTTTTCACTGAGTAAAAAGGTGTCGTTATTCTTTGCACTGCAGTTTGTAGACCAGTTCCAGCGCTCGTTGCTAAAATCATAACTGAAACATACTAGTCGTCTGATATCAATGTGAACATGATTTGTTTACGCTCGCCGACGAAACCGAGTCGTTCAAAAAAGGTATAACATTAACAACAACTAATCAAAAGAACGTTAAAATAAATGTAAAACTGCCATTACCGTATTTGTCATATCTGCAGCCATGGTCGCTCCAGTCTTCACACTTGTTCCTCCTCCGTTTAGTGGGCACTGTGCTCAAAAAGGCAGGTGCTGATTGGCCGAAGAGGAGTCCTGTGTATCTGTGCTCGATTGCTCTTCCTCCATCCTTAAACTACCCGGATGTGTGTGACAGTAAAATTGAATTTGACTTCTGGCGGTCATTTGCGCTGTTCCTCCTCCACATTAAAGTGGTCTATAGTCGCCATCTTGTGGTCATTTAGCTCAAGGCACTTTTTCAGCTTTTTGCAACCGGACAAATCTTTTATTGGCAAATGAAATATTACTGCTTGCAGCGCATGTTTTTTTTAAAAAGACCTTGTAGGGTAAATTGTTTTAAACTTTCTCGGTGCTCTTGTCGTCATTCCAGACGTTCTCAGAAGTCTGGGAGAGTAATTTTAATGCCAATTGTTCCTGACCTACATCCTTGGGAATGTATAATGTGGACACACTAAGCCTATTTCACTCACAATTCTGCAAGTACAGCACTGTAGCATTGCTTATACTATTAGCCGTGCTGGCGGTCATTTCCTCATCCACATTAGAGTGGTCTATAGTCGCCCTCTTGTGGTCATTTAGCGTAAGGCACTTTTCCAGCTTTTTGCAACCTCTATGGTCTTCTCGTCATTCCAGACGTTCTCAGAAGTCTGGGAGAGTAATTTTAATGCAAACAATCAAACAATAAATCCAGACATATACATCACTAAATGTTAATTGCTTAGTTAACTACTTAGTAACTACTAACTGTAAATATTTGATCATAATCCCATCCCTATGAAGGCGGTATGAAGGCCATATATTGTATTAACCAGACCATTTGTCTTAAGTGTCTTCTGTGTTTTTCTTCTGTAGACCGGGTTAGATGCTCTCTTCAATGTGAGCTGGGACTCCAATCTTCCTGAGTCTCGATTGGCTTGCAATTTAAATCAGGTGACTGATACATAATCAAACACTGAAAAACGCTGTTTTTCAAATCGGTGTCCTGTGTTTCTGCACTTTAGTCCAAGTTGGGAACAATCAATCTTCAGGAATTTGAAGATATTATGGAGGTGTGAAATCCAGGTTGATCCATCTGATTAATACGTTGCCTTTCGCTCATTTTTTTGCTGGTATTGATTTTATTTGTCTTGTCCTCTTTGTTCTGCTGTCATGTAAATATTGACTGTAAATAAATAATAAGCACACTATTTCAAAAGAAAGTTCAGATAATTTTATTAATAAACTATTATTTTGCACTTTACATCCCACTCCATGTGTCTTAAATATTATGTCACTCTACTTTGTCTGGACTATTAACACTTATCTGTAGGCCTTCATTATGTAGATAGCTGATATGTGGACATACTTGCCTCCATTATACAGTATATTATGGGGTGCTGTTTGTAAAGCGGCTCGTGCTGAAAATTACAGCAACATTTTGTCACATTTAGCTTTAAACAATGTTTAAAAAATGGGTGTCAATTTTTCAAGTTTTTGCACACTTATAACAATATTTGTCATCTTACAGATATTTTAAATAGTTAAATCTAAATATTAAATGTAACACCTAAATGTTAAATGTTAAACCTAAATACTGAATCCAAATCTAAATGTTAAATCTAAATATTAAATCTAAATGTTAAATGTAAATGTAAATGTTAAATCGAAATCTACATGTAAAATGTCAATGTTCAACCTAAATGTAAATCTATATTTAAATGTTAAATATCAATCTAATTGTTAAATCTAAATGTTTCAGGTGAAACTAAACATGAACTAATATGCAAATTCCACTATGGCCACTAGAGGGGACATTTTTGCTGCTAGAGATTTGCGTTGGGTTACAAGCTAACGGAGGGACTCATGGCTCCAAATGAACGGTGTAAGAGAGCACTCGAATGTTAGGCTAGCTAGCCGCTAATGTTTTATTTAACACGAGAAGACTATGCGGGTAATGTTAGTGTAACAGTGTTATAAATAAACTTAATTTTTTTAAGTGAACTTCCCCAAATCCCTTACTGTTTACCTATGTGATTCCTTTGGTTCCATGAATCGCTTCGTTATTGTTTCAGACCGGGCGTTTATTGAGGTTGCACACACCCAGACCTTCTCATGTTGGGATCTGCAAAAGGGGAAAGCTGGATGTCTTAGTGCTCTGTGGATGTAAGTCATTTGTACAGCCAACTTTTAATTGTTTTCTATGACATGTGTGAGTTTTGTGAAGTGGAAATGCATACTGTCGTTTTCGCTGTTGTAGAATGTCAGATATGCAAATTAGCGTCATAAAATACGTGTGAATTGTCGAACATTAATTAGCCACGAAGCAGATGCTAACTGGCTAACATTGTCATCGGGATGCCAGCATTCTTGTCCCCTGTCCTCTCTGACATGCCCTGTTTGATGTGTTACAAAGAATAAATGTTGACAGATCTACTCCACGTCTCCCCATCATTTTGTCTCCAATAAGAGAATTATTACACTGTTCATTTGGAGCCATGAGTCGCCTCCGTTCGCTGTAACCCAACGCAAATCTCTAGCAGCTGCCGTTAGCTAGTTTAGTTAAGTTAGCCTTGACAAGAATCCAGTGCTACGGGATTTGGAAAACACAGACACTTTAATAAACTATTACTTTGCACTTTACATCCCACTCCATATGACTTGAATATTATGTCACTCTAAGTTGTCTAGAATATTATCACTTATTTGTAGGCCTTCATCATGTAGATAGCTGCTTTGTGGACATAGTTGTCTCCATTATACAGTATGTGCCTATATTTTTCCATTTGTCTATTTGACTTGCCTATTTGTTGAATGTATGGAGAGTCAATTAGACTGATTCTGATTCCCCCTTGTGATTTGAATGTGGTGACATCATTTCATGTATGGGTCTTTGAACAGCAGTCTTGCAAAACAATTCCACCAGGTATGCAACTGTGCTGAAACATGTAAGCCAATAATATTTGTCTGGCCTCGTCCTTAAATAGAGGAATTTTTGATCTTTTGACTAAGACACACTCTTTGGGAGTGTCATGCCTGGCGCTCCCACAAGGGGGCCCAGAGTGAAGACTTGCTGTGACAAGACCCATATATGAATCCCAGATCTAGAGAGGGCTGTATGTCAGCAGTGCAGCTCAGAGAGACTCGTGGCCAGTAGTGTTGGAAAGCCTTACTTTTGAAAATCGAGATGCAGTGCTGTGTATCAGTTAGTGCTCTTGCTTTTGTGGCTACTTACAAAAACCCACATGTACCCATAATCCCAACATCCCTTTGTTGTTATTGTTATTATTAATATTATTAATGTTGTGTATTATAAGGGAGTGTTGTGCCTGGGTCTCTCACAAGGGGGCCCAGCTGAACTCCAAGCTATGGTGCAAAGACTACAACTATCACATGTTTAGACCGTTACCACAACTATCAAATGTGGAATCCGCTACCATGAGTATCACATGGAAGACCGCTACCACATGTGTAAGCCACCACTGTCCAAAGTAATGATTGGATCACACTCCTCATGATGCACAATATATAAGTTGCCTTGCCAAGCACACACATTTTATCCTCTTTTTTCAGACTTGTGTTTGTGTTTTCATTGGCTGTACAGTTTTGAACGAGCAAAAGTCCTGAAGTGGAGAGTTGGATGGGCAGTGGAGCATCTGCCTGTTGCAATAGACCACAGAAAGATGTTAGCCTGTCGCAAAGAAGACCCTAGGTAAGGCCATGGCAATTTCAGTTGTGTATGGTAAAGTTATGTCACTCACGGTACAGTGACGTGTGTTTGTTTGTTTTCATTATTTTGAAATGACTGACCCATGCTCTATTCACAAACAAGTCTCAGGGGCAGGTCAGCTGTAGCCCAGTAGCTGGACAAATATTTTGGGTCAGTTCTCTATTCAGAGAAAATAATGTTGTGTTATCTAACACGTTTAGCCTCTGTGCCTTGTGTTTTGTGGGCATCAATGTTACCATTTCCTTAAGCGGAGTTGCATTGAAAAACTGAATCTGAATAGTATATTTTGAATTTGAATTTATTCACGTTCAGTTCTCAAAATTCATATTCAGTTCTCAAAATTCAAATGTAATTTTACTGTGACACACATCCGGGTAGTTTAAGGATGGAGGAAGAGCAATCGAGCACAGATACACAGGACTCCTCTTCGGCCAATCAGCACCGACCTTTTTGAGCACAGTGCCCACTAAACGGAGGAGGAACAAGTGTGAAGACTGGAGCGACCATGGCTGCAGATATGACAAATACAGTAATGGCAATTTTACTTTTATTTTAACGTTCTTTTGATTAGCTGTTGTTAATGTTATACCTTTTTTGAACGACTCGGTTTCATTGGCGAGCTTAAACAAATCATTTTCATAGTGACGGCAGACGACTAGTATGGTTCAGTTATGATTTTAGCAACGAGCGCCGGAACTGGTCTACAAACTGCAGTGCAAAGAATAACGACACCTTTTTACTCAGTGAAAAGCACCGAGTGAAAGTGAACCTAGGCTGGTCATGTCTTCAACGTGATTCATTTGAATAACTACTCGTGACTGAATGTCTTTGACACCGCCGGGTTCTGCTGAGAGTCTGTCGCTGTGTATGGCAGGTGCTATTGAGAATGAGGAGTTGTCGTTAGTCCGCCTCCGTTTAGTGCTTCTCTTTGATATTAACAGAAAATATCGACTTATTTGTCTAATCTTAGGACGCAGAGCTAATTCCAGTCACAGAAAATGTATACGGAGGAAGGACCCATGACATCACCGTTTAATATTAATTTGCTCCGTGTACGACAGTGAGCTAGGCTAACAAGCCACTAGTTTCTATTCATCTCAACGGCTCGTTGACGACAAGGGTTCGCGTTGTGGGTTGCGCCGAGAATGATAAGGGCTAATTATATTAATATTCTGATTTGGCGCATTCATACCCAAGCGTAACACGGTCTGTAAACAGGGACCACTTCATGGGTGTGCGTATACAGAAAATGAATCAACGTTCCAAACAGCGCATCACATTTGGAAATAAAATCAAGCCGTGGTTTAAATTGTTACATATTAAGTGAATGTGTAACTCTGCAAGATGCCTCCTTGATTTACTGACAAATGAAATACCTGTCCCTGGTCCTGTTGGGCCCAGTCCCCAATACAGAGCCAACGACCTAGTGTGCACACAGAAATGTGAAGATCCTTCACCATTTTTGGCTTCTATGCCAGAGTCACTTAACTTGTCTAAGTTATTTATATAAGTGATAATTGACGACATGGTGTTCGTATATCATTTACA
Organism: Tenualosa ilisha; assembly: GCA_015244755.2. Lineage (NCBI taxonomy): Eukaryota > Metazoa > Chordata > Actinopteri > Clupeiformes > Clupeidae > Tenualosa > Tenualosa ilisha. The sequence continues at coordinate 8,041 of PYXC01002477.1, read as the reverse complement.
TTTATGCATTTAGCAGACGCTTTTATCCAAAGCGACTTACAACTCATCATTGACTACTGCAATGTCCTCCTATCAGGCCTACCAGCCTGTGCAGTGAGACCGCTACAGATGATCCAGAATGCAGCTGCACGTCTGGTCTTTAACCAGCCAAAAAGGGCACATGTCACACCTCTGTTCATTGAACTTCACTGGCTGCCCTTGGCTGCTCGCATTAAATTCAAGGCACTTATGTTGGCCTACAGGGTGAAAGATGGCTCTGCTCCCATCTACTTGAATTCTCTTCTGAAGCCCTATGTCACCCGACGACCACTACGCTCCTCTAAGGAACGTTTTCTAGCACGGCCAACACCTTGTGCAGGTCGGTCCAGACTCTTCTCATATCTGGTTCCGCGCTGGTGGAATGACCTCCCAAGTGCTACCAGATCAACTGATACCCTCTCCACCTTCAAGAAACTCGTGAAGACTAAGCTCTTCCAAGAATATCTCCTAGCGTAAACTTTGAGAATGCACTTAATAATTTAATTTCTCTACATGGTGTTACACTATTGCACTTTCAACTTAAAACAGCGCAGATTCTATGTTAGCAATATGCACTCCTTGTTAGTTCATTGTGTTGTAGCTTGAATGTTATCCTCTTTTGTAAGTCGCTTTGGATAAAAGCGTCTGCTAAATGTAAATGTCATCAACTATCAATTGTTCAGGGCCAGTCTCCCCTAGAACAACTTAGGGTTAAGTGCCTTGCTCAAGGGCACAACGGTGGCAGCCGGGATTCGAACCCACAACTTTTCGGCTACTTACACGCTAGCCAGGTTCCTTAACCACTACGCTACCACCACCCCATATCAGAAAGTCAATGCACGTTGGAGGTTCTGAGGCTGCTATGGTCAAGACCCAGTCGTTAGTTCCATGGCTTTGGTTGTCAAGCTAGCAATTCCAAAGTTCTGTTAAGCCTAGCTTTGCAAAATGACGTTGATTGGAAGACCAAATGAAGTGTGGTCGCACTAAAAACCCTCTTACAGGCATATAATTTGTTGCTAGCCCTTGTATTTCCATCTGCTCGTCACTTTGCTAAAGCTGCCACGTCTTTACCATTTATTAAAGTTCACCACGAACTTGGCGCATTGATACCCAAGCGTAACACGGTCTGTAAACAGGCACCACTTCATAGGTGTGCGTAAAAGGAAAATGAATCTACGTTCCAAACAGCGCATCACATTTGGAAATAAAATCAAGCCGTGGTATAAATTGAAGTTGGTATAAATTAAAGTTAACTCTGCAAGACACCTCCTAGATTTACTGACAAATGAAATACCTGTCCCTGGTCCTGTTGGGCCCAGTCCCCAATACAGAGCCAACCCTAGGCCCAGTGCCCAACAGCAAACTGCCCCAGAGACTCCAAGAGGTTGTGTCTAGTTTCATAACAAATAACACTGATTAACATGTATAACAATTCAATGCATTTAAATGTTAACCATTCAGCATAAAATATTGTGATCCATCTTCTGAACATGGTGTCATTCTAACAGACAGGGAACGAGTCAGGAAAGGGGCAGAGATGGCCGACCCAGTGTGCACACAGAAATGTGAGGGTCCTTCACCGTTTTTGATTTCTATGCCAGACTGACTTATACATTAGTCAATTTAAATTCTCAAAATATAGCTAGTGAGATGTGTACTTGTATTTTGCAATGTAATGTTCTCATCGTCACAGGTGTTTTCCAGCCCTTTTTGGAGCCAAAGGAAAGCGTCGGTGTGTTTGATGGCCTGCTAACCACTTCACACCAGTCAAAGAGATGCAATTTACATGTTACCTCTTATCCAAATGTCTTGAACGCACTCCCAAAGGCAGTGAAGAAATTTTCCATCTGCAAGCTGGTTTGGAATGTAGGTCCACGCTGATACCAGAGAACTACACCTATGATGAGGTGAGGCGGCACATGGGGGTCCTAAGCCTCTCAGACACTTTAAGGCAGTCTGCTAAACCTTGACATTTTACAACTAAAAACACATATACAAAAGTGGCACATATGGTTATATTGTGGAAGACCTTAGGAATAATAATATAAAAGGGTAAGTGAATGCAATGAAATTAGTTTCTGTTAACATTCTGTGTAAATACAACTACCCAAAATCCTATTTTCAATGGTCTTCAAACCTTGTAAAATACACACTATAAATATATCTGGCCAAGACTTTTGAATGTTATCCTCTTTTGTTTGAATGTTATCCTCTTTTGTTTGAATGTTATCCTCTTTTGTTTGAATGTTATCCTCTTTTGTAAGTCGCTTTGGATAAAAGCGTCTGCTAAATGCCTAAATGTAAATGTAAATGTAAAGACTTATGAAGATTGAACCCTAGAAACATAAGTGTTGGCTACATAAAAGTAAGAAGAACATTCAGAAATATGCTGTAGTTTCAATACAAATTGTAAAAAAGTAAAACAAACTGAAGCCAGTGGTTGTTTCAAATGAATACTGATTAGATGGCTGTATCACACCTGTAACTGCCCCCTCCCCACTGTCATTGTCCATGTGTCCATGTGTCAATGGCTGTCATTGTCCACCTGTCAGTGGCTCTGCCTGGGAATTGTTACCTTGTTCCAAAGCTTTGCAAAAGAGCTTAGATTGAGGTGTGAAAAGAGCCTCTCATCTCGGATGCCAAGCAATAAAACAGTTTTCCATATCTAACCTCCCATTTGTTTCAAAAATACTTGAAAAAATAGTGTCTAAGCAAGTCTGTAGCTTCTTGAATGACAATAATATCCAGGAAACATTTACATTTACATTCCAGGAAACCTTCCAGTCAGGCTTTAGAACTAATCATAGCACAGAATCAGCCCTAGTTAAAGTCTTCAATGACCTCCTTATCGCATCTGATAAGGAGTCGGTCCTGACATGGGCCTCCTGTAGTGTTGGTTGTAGTCCACTCAGGAGGGGAGGGTGAGAAGGGTCCGCCGGAATGAGGCAGGGATGACACTCAGCAAAGATAAATTGTGGACAGAGGAAGAAAGTGAATAGGCCAGGCTCACACATCAGAAAGCAAATGTGTAATTTGGGCATACATATACGTGTATAAATATATATATATATATATAAATATTGAGAGAGAGAGAATTGTATGGCATGACACATGAAGGTTGTGTGGTGGCACTAGGGTATAGCGGCATAACTAAGGTATGATGCATGGTAACCCAGCACCACTGCAGGGATGGTCAGTGGCCGCCATGCCTCGCAACAGCAGAGGCAGTCCCTCCCAAAAGACCCATGAGAAGTGATGATTTGCCATGCACCATCCCTAACTATGGGAAACAGTACAGTAAAGAGGACAGTTTTAAGTCTAGACTTAAAGGTATTGAGAGTGTCCGCTTGTCGAGTGTGGGGGGGGAGATTATTCCACAGGAGGGGTGCACGGTAACAAAAGGCTCTTCCTCCTATCGTAGATTTTGATATTCTTGGAATTACAAGGAGACCAGCATTTTGGCATATTAGGGTTCTAGGGTGGTAAGGGACAAGTAAGTCTTTAATATATGTTGGCGCATTGCCCTTGAGGGCTATACTGAAGAGTATTTTAAAATCAGTTCGACTTTTAATAGGGAGCCAATGTAAGGAACAAAGGATAGGAGAGATATGTTCATATTTTTTAGTCCTGGTGAGTGTTCGGGCCGCAGGATTTTGTATTAGTTGTAGGTTTTTACAGGTTGATACAGGTATTACTACACCTAGAGAACAGAGCATTGCAATAATCGAGCCTGGAAGTAATAAATGTGCGTATTAATTTTTCAGCATCCTCAAAGAATAGGAATTTTCTAACCTTAGCAATATTTCGTAGGTGGAAAATAGATGTTTTTGAATGTATTTTACATAACTATTTAGAGAAAGGTCCTGGTCAATAATTACCCTGAGATCTTTAACTTTTGCGTTAAATGACAGTGACAGGCCACTGAGTAAGTTTTGGTGAAGGGTAGAGTGTTGGTCAGCTGTTTAGGGCCAATCATCATAACTTCAGTTTTATCAGAATTTAAACATAGGAAATTATTGGTCATCCAAGTTTTTATGTCTAAGAGACAGGCATCAAGTTTAGTCATTGGCATATAGTCATTAGGCTTCATAGAAAGGTAAAGCTGGGTATCATCAGCATAGGAGTGGAAAGTAATGGCATGGTTCCTTATAACAGATCCTAAAGGTAACATGTACAGGGAGAACCACAGGGGACCTAGTACTGAGCCTTGGAATACACCACACTTTACTTTGGTATGGGTTGATGACTCATGAGCATGTACAAACTGGTAGTGACCAGAGAGGTATGATTTGAACCAGGCTAATGCAGAGTCTTTGATGCCTATCATGTGTTCAAGCCTGTGTAGTAGGAAACCATGGTCAATAGTGTCAAAGGCAGCACTAAGATCCAGTAGGATTAATATTGATATATATCCATTATCAAATGCGATAAGGAGGTCATTGAAGACTTTAACTAGGGCTGATTCTGTACTATGATTAGTTCTAAAGCCTGACTGGAAGGTTTCCTGAATATTATTTTCATTTAAAAAGCTATAGATTTGCTAAGAGACTATTTTTTCAAGTATTTTTGATACAAATGGGAGGTTAGATATGGGTCGGTAATTAGCAAGGACATCAGGATCAAGGTTTGTTTTTTTACTTGATGGTTTAATAACGGTTTAATAATGTCTTGAACAGCTGAGGGGTGTGTCAGTAATAGGCTGCTACAGCCTGAACTGGTGAAAAACATTTCTTTACATTCTTTTTACAAAGCTCATTTGATACATATTTATTTAAAAACTAGAAGAAAACTAGAAGATTGGTGTTACTCATATGTTTCTAGGATAAAAACTCATGGAGCTACAGATGTGTTTTCAGAACAGTCCAGAAAAACCCAGAGGGCGGCTACAGACCCATGAGAGTTAAAAAGTTTATATATATATATATATGTATTAATATAGCCCACTATCACAACTGCCACAATATGGTGTATGTGGTATTATTTTACTGGTGGTTTATATTACTCGTGAAGGTATGTTCAACTCTCAAGATCTCTATCCAAAACTGGAAAGTGTGTCTGGGGCTGGCAGATTTACAAAGCAGCAGGTACATAAAACTTATGGTCAATGTAATTTTGTCATAAAAAATTGGATCAATATCATGAGTGATGAGTACTGTCACATTTTAATACAATTCAACTATTAAATTACTTTTCTTTTTAGGAGGGTGGGGTGCTAGAAAATTACACATGGTGTGTCCTGAGGACAGTGGCTGTACAGGGCTAATTTTGAAGAATGCAAGTGGAGGCAGAAAGGGTGTCCTATATATTGCTCCAGTACAGGAGGAACTAGACACTCTGCCACTGCCTCCTGACTCCAGGTCCCTCTCCACTATGCCAAAGGCACTGTGCCACTCCTGTCAGACCAGCTATTCACTACAAATCCTTTCACTGCATGTTCAAACCTGTAAGCCTTCAGATACATATCCACAGGAGGTATGTACACACCCATTGTATGTTTGGAGATCACATTATACTACAAATAGCTGTACCCTGTTTAACACAGAAACAACTACTGCACACAGAGGGTTAAGCTTACCACTAGGTATCTGTAATGGACAGTGTTTTTTGGCGGGGACATTGTGAATATTGCTTGCATAATACTCACTTCATACACCATCTTCATATAATAAATGAGAACTTGCTACTCTCCTTTATCAGAGTAGTGATGAAGACTCGGATTACAGACACTCCAAATCCGATATGGAAGACTTTGAGGTAAACTCAAAACAGAAGGTGACATAATTGGTACCTTTTCAAACATCAGTGGTATTTTGGTTGTAAAAAAGTTTTGGACAAAGTATAAGGGACATATTACACAATTACAGACATGACACAATCTGTACTGTAAATCAGCAAACAGTAAATGTCAGTCTGTCTACATAAGTGTGACTTTGCCCCTGGACATGTTGCACCATTAAGCTTGAATAAAGTGTCTTAAGAGAACAAAGAGACTTATCATTACAGTGGATTTGGTCATTACTTGTAGAGTAACCAGTTCCACCTGGTGTAATGTGAAGATTTAAGGTAGTTTGTAATGTAATGAACGGGTAATGCAAAAACATCTGTTGAAAGATGAATAGATGAACAGATATATGCAATCAAGAAAAATTAATATTGGCGTCGCATCACAATGTCTTTCTCAATTTTGTCACTGCTCCTGACAGCCTATGAAGGAAGATGTGCTTTTTGTGTCCTCAAAGACAGAGGTATGTTGTGATGTTAAGTGTTTAATTTTGAGCTGTTATTGTCTCCACCTTTGATGTTAAACATTTAAGTGATTCCAGTTGCAGACCATGTGTCCAATCATTGACCCAAATTTCCCTCCCAATGTGCAGGAGGCACATGCCAGTTAGTGTGGAGAGGGGTAACAGAATCTTTTAGCACAATCTAGAAAATATGTCAAGATATTGTTGCATCTAGTTAGGCATATCCCTCCAAGCACCTGTCTTCCCACCAATGGATTAATGAGCAGTTAAACTTACCTGTTGTTACCTGAGCTGTTACCATAAAGGCTGACATCTGTGTATTTAAAGTCCGCCTTTAACTTTTATATGAGTTTTTGTACACTTTTGTTTTAGGTCAGGAGATATGGGTTTCACTGTCAAATTCATGTTTGTGTTTTGTCATTTCAGAAAACCTGCCTTTATTCCTTCAACTTCAAAACAGAAGATGAGCATTTCTAGGTTTGTGTGCTTGTATAGTCTCCAACAGTAAATAGCCTAAGGCTCTTAAACCTCATCATGTCAAATAATCCAGGGACTGAACTAACAAAAAAGTCATTGACACAAAGGTGCAAATACTCACACATAGTAAAGCATGTCACATATACATACATACATACAACATACATACACCGGACAACCACAGACTTAAAGGAATACAGACAATACACAGTTTCCAGAATCACACTGCGTAACACCCATTAATTTCTCCTTCAGCCTTAATGATGTTCTGCAGGCCATCTCTGCGGCTGTTAACAATGAAGAAGAATTTCTTCACACTGCATCAAGATCCCATGTGGTGGAGCGGGGCGTCAGAAGAAGGCATTGCAAACCAGTCGGTTAAAAATCCGGTTCATAGGGGAGGCGGGCCTTGATACAGGAGCACTGTGGAGGGAGTTCCTCACAGGTACACATACTGGAACTAGAACCTTCGCCAAACAGCTTGGATTTTGTACTATTTACTCCCCTTTGCTTCAACTGATCACCCAAATTTAATCACGTGTTCCTTTCTCATTATGAACATTTCCTGAAAGTTTAGTTGAAATCCGTTCATAACTTTGAGTTATTTTCAGTTGCAATAGAAGTAACCGTAGTGACATTCCATAGTGAATGGAATCATTCTTTGTTTTCAAAGAGATGGTTGCAGGGATTGAGCAGAAGCTGTTTGAGGGTGACCAGACTGGAAAATGTCCAAAATATTCAATGTTGGATCTTGATCAAGCAAACTTCAGTTATGCCTATGGGATTTCATTACTAACATTTGCCCTACCTCACTTGAATGAGAAGTAAAATGGTTATTTGTTAATATGTGCATTAATTACTTAATTTTGCTCAAAATGTAATGCCACACATATAATTATTTCTTGCTTTCTGCCGAGTATGTTTTAGTCTAAGGACATGACTGTTTCTACTAAGTTATACTGTTTCTTTCAGGAGTGCTGGTGAAATCTGGGCAGTAAGTCTGGCTCAGAGCGGACCACCACCCTGCTCCCTCAAAGTTTGGTGCTACAAGTACTTGTGTGACAGGGAGATACGGATTGAGCACATTTCCAAAGAGGATGTCTCTCATGCACAATATACATCACTTATCTCCCAGGTAAGAGGTTTTACTGCTGTAAAATGTTGGACATCACATCTTTGTAATACAGAATTCCCCGCTATCACAGAATTCATGGTAGTCAGGGAATTTTGTAGCAACATCAATACTGAGATATTTGGTCAAAGATATTGTGATATATGATTCTGATGACTAAGGCTGCCAT
>PYXC01002475.1:0-70250 GCA_015244755.2 Tenualosa ilisha | reverse complement strand
GCTTGACAAAAAGATCATTTGACATTTGATGCGAAATTGCCTGAACATGACAAGTGACAATGAATCATTGCCTTCTGCATTGCATGAACATATCAAGTGTGATGTTTTGAGTGTTGACAATGAAAATGTCAAATGTGGTACAAAAAGCCGGATTACCATTCCAGTGCAAAAACATGCAGTTTTGTTAACGAGTCGTATTACCAGAACGTTCTGACATGTTTGGTCAGTAACCGCAGCTACCTTGCATTGACATGACGTATGACATGATCATTTGAAAAAGTGGTATTCTATGTCCTGAACTGTGCTTGACAAAAAGAATCATTTGACATTTGATGCGAAATTGCCTGAACATGACAAGTGACAATGAATCATTGCCTTCTGCATTGCATGAACATATCAAGTGTGATGTTTGAGTGTTGACAATGAAAATGTCAAAATGTGGTACAAAAAGCCGGATTACCATTCCAGTGCAAAAACATGCAGTTTTGTTAACGAGTCGTATTACAGGGGTGGTGGTAGCGTAGTGGTTAAGGAACCTGACTAGTGTGTAAGTAGCCTGAAAAGTTTTGGGTTCGAATCCCGGCTGCCACCGTTGTGCCCTTGAGCAAGGCACTTAACCCTAAGTTGCTCTGGGGGAGACTGGCTCGGAACAATTGATAGTTGATGAGTTTAAGTCGCTTTGGATAAAAGCGTCTGTTAAATGCATAAATGTAAACGTAAATGTAATGTACCAGAACATTCTGACATGTTTTAGGTCAGTAACCGCAGCTACCTTGCATTGACATGACGTATGACATGATCATTTGAAAAAGTGGTATTCTATGTCCTGAACTGTGCTTGACAAAAAGAATCATTTGACATTTGATGCGAAATTGCCTGAACATGACAAGTGACAATGAATCATTGCCTTCTGCATTGCATGAACATATCAAGTGTGATGTTTTGGGTGTTGACAATGAAAATGTCAAAATGTTGTACAAAAAGCCGGATTACCATTCCAGTGCAAAAACATGCAGTTTTGTTAACGAGTCGTATTACCAGGGGTGGTGGTAGCGTAGTGGTTAAGGAACCTGACTAGTGTGTAAGTAGCCTGAAAAGATTTGGGTTCGAATCCCGGCTGCCACCGTTGTGCCCTTGAGCAAGGCACTTAACCCTAAGTTGCTCTGGGGGAGACTGGCTCGGAACAATTGATAGTTGATGAGTTGTAAGTCGCTTTGGATAAAATGCTAAATGCATAAATGTAAATGTAAATGTAATGTACCAGAACATTCTGACATGTTTTAGGTCAGTAACCGCAGCTACCTTGCATTGACATGACGTATGACATGATCATTTGAAAAAGTGGTATTCTATGTCCTGAACTGTGCTTGACAAAAAGAATCATTTGACATTTGATGCGAAATTGCCTGAACATGACAAGTGACAATGAATCATTGCCTTCTGCATTGCATGAACATATCAAGTGTGATGTCTTGAGTGTTGACAATGAAAATGTCAAACTGTGGTACAAAAAGCCGGATTACCATTCCAGTGCAAAAACATGCAGTTTTGTTAACGAGTCGTATTACCAGAACGTTCTGACAGGTTTTAGGTCAGTAACCGCAGCTACCTTGCATTGACATGACGTATGACAGATCATTTGAAAAAGTGGTATTCTATGTCCTGAACTGTGCTTGACAAAAAGAATCATTTGACATTTGATGCGAAATTGCCTGAACATGACAAGTGACAATGAATCATTGCCTTCTGCATTGCATGAACATATCAAGTGTGATGTTTTGAGTGTTGACAATGAAAATGTCAAAATGTGGTACAAAAAGCCGGATTACCATTCCAGTGCAAAAACATGCAGTTTTTAACGAGTCGTATTACCAGGGGTGGTGGTAGCGTAGTTGTTAAGGAACCTGACTAGTGTGTAAGTAGCCTGAAACATCTTGGGTTCGAATCCCGGCTGCCACCGTTGTGCCCTTGAGCAAGGCACTTAACCCTAAGTTGCTCTGGGGGAGACTGGCCCGGAACAATTGATAGTTGATGAGCTGTAAGTCGCTTTGGATAAAAGCGTCTGCTAAATGCATAAATGTAAATGTAAATGTAATGTACCAGAACATTCTGACATGTTTTAGGTCAGTAACCGCAGCTACCTTGCATTGACATGACGTATGACATGATCATTTGAAAAAGTGGTATTCTATGTCCTGAACTGTGCTTGACAAAAAGAATCATTTGACATTTGATGCGAAATTGCCTGAACATGACAAGTGACAATGAATCATTGCCTTCTGCATTGCATGAACATATCAAGTGTGATGTTTTGAGTGATGACAATGAAAATGTCAAAATGTGGTACAAAAAGCCGGATTACCATTCCAGTGCAAAAACATGCAGTTTTGTTAACGAGTCGTATTACCAGAACGTTCTGACATGTTTTAGGTCAGTAAACCGCAGCTACCTTGCATTGACATGACGTATGACATGATGATTTGAAAAGTGGTATTCTATGTCCTGAACTGTGCTTGACAAAAAGAATCATTTGACATTTGATGCGAATTGCCTGAACATGACAAGTGACAATGGAATCATTGCCTTCTGCATTGCATGAACATATCAAGTGTGATGTTTTGAGTGTTGACAATGAAAATGTCAAAAATGTGGTACAAAAAGCCGGATTACCATTCCAGTGCAAAAACATGCAGTTTTTGTTAACGAGTCGTATTACCAGGGGTGGTGGTAGCGTAGTGGTTAAGGAACCTGACTAGTGTGTAAGTAGCCTGAAAAGTTTTGGGTTCGAATCCCGGCTGCCACCGTTGTGCCCTTGAGCAAGGCACTTAACCCTAAGTTGCTCTGGGGGAGACTGGCCCGGAACAATTGATAGTTGATGAGTTGTAAGTCGCTTTGGATAAAAGCGTCTGCTAAATGCATAAATGTAAATGTAAATGTAATGTACCAGAACATTCTGACATGTTTTAGGTCAGTAACCGCAGCTACCTTGCATTGACATGACGTATGACATGATCATTTGAAAAAGTGGTATTCTATGTCCTGAACTGTGCTTGACAAAAAGAATCATTTGACATTTGATGCGAAATTGCCTGAACATGACAAGTGACAATGAATCATTGCCTTCTGCATTGCATGAACATATCAAGTGTGATGTTTTGAGTGTTGACAATGAAAATGTCAAAATGTGGTACAAAAAGCCGGATTACCATTCCAGTGCAAAAACATGCAGTTTTGTTAACGAGTCGTATTACCAGGGGTGGTGGTAGCGTAGTGGTTAAGGAACCTGACTAGTGTGTAAGTAGCCTGAAAAGTTTTGGGTTCGAATCCCGGCTGCCACCGTTGTGCCCTTGAGCAAGGCACTTAACCCTAAGTTGCTCTGGGGGAGACTGGCCCGGAACAATTGATAGTTGATGAGTTGTAAGTCGCTTTGGATAAAAGCGTCTGTTAAATGCATAAATGTAAAGTAAATGTAATGTACCAGAACATTCTGACATGTTTTAGGTCAGTAACCGCAGCTACCTTGCATTGACATGACGTATGACATGATCATTTGAAAAAGTGGTATTCTATGTCCTGAACTGTGCTTGACAAAAAGAATCATTTGACATTTGATGCGAAATTGCCTGAACATGACAAGTGACAATGAATCATTGCCTTCTGCATTGCATGAACATATCAAGTGTGATGTTTTGAGTGTTGACAATGAAAATGTCAAAATGTGGTACAAAAAGCCGGATTACCATTCCAGTGCAAAAACATGCAGTTTTGTTAACGAGTCGTATTACCAGAACGTTCTGACATGTTTTAGGTCAGTAACCGCAGCTACCTTGCATTGACATGACGTATGACATGATCATTTGAAAAAGTGGTATTCTATGTCCTGAACTGTGCTTGACAAAAAGAATCATTTGACATTTGATGCGAAATTGCCTGAACATGACAAGTGACAATGAATCATTGCCTTCTGCATTGCATGAACATATCAAGTGTGATGTTTTGAGTGTTGACAATGAAAATGTCAAAATGTGGTACAAAAAGCCGGATTACCATTCCAGTGCAAAAACATGCAGTTTTGTTAACGAGTCGTATTACCAGAACGTTCTGACATGTTTTAGGTCAGTAACCGCAGCTACCTTGCATTGACATGACGTATGACATGATCATTTGAAAAAGTGGTATTCTATGTCCTGAACTGTGCTTGACAAAAAGAATCATTTGACATTTGATGCGAAATTGCCTGAACATGACAAGTGACAATGAATCATTGCCTTCTGCATTGCATGAACATATCAAGTGTGATGTTTTGAGTGTTGACAATGAAAATGTCAAAATGTGGTACAAAAAGCCGGATTACCATTCCAGTGCAAAAACATGCAGTTTTGTTAACGAGTCGTATTACCAGAACGTTCTGACATGTTTTAGGTCAGTAACCGCAGCTACCTTGCATTGACATGACGTATGACATGATCATTTGAAAAAGTGGTATTCTATGTCCTGAACTGTGCTTGACAAAAAGAATCATTTGACATTTGATGCGAAATTGCCTGAACATGACAAGTGACAATGAATCATTGCCTTCTGCATTGCATGAACATATCAAGTGTGATGTTTTGAGTGTTGACAATGAAAATGTCAAAATGTGGTACAAAAAGCCGGATTACCATTCCAGTGCAAAAACATGCAGTTTTGTTAACGAGTCGTATTACCAGGGGTGTGGTAGCGTAGTGGTTAAGGAACCTGCCTAGTGTGTAATTAGCCTGAAAAGTTTTGGGTTCGAATCCCGGCTGCCACCGTTGTGCCCTTGAGGAAGGCACTTAACCCTAAGTTGCTCTGGGGGAGACTGGCCCGGAACAATTGATAGTTGATGAGCTGTAAGTCGCTTTGGATAAAAGCGTCTGCTAAATGCATAAATGTAAATGTAAATGTAATGTACCAGAACATTCTGACATGTTTTAGGTCAGTAACCGCAGCTACCTTGCATTGACATGACGTATGACATGATGATTTGAAAAAGTGGTATTCTATGTCCTGAACTGTGCTTGACAAAAAGAATCATTTGACATTTGATGCGAAATTGCCTGAACATGACAAGTGACAATGAATCATTGCCTTCTGCATTGCATGAACATATCAAGTGTGATGTTTTGAGTGTTGACAATGAAAATGTCAAAATGTGGTACAAAAAGCCGGATTACCATTCCAGTGCAAAAACATGCAGTTTTGTTAACGAGTCGTATCACCAGGGGTGGTGGTAGCGTAGTGGTTAAGGAACCTGACTAGTGTGTAAGTAGCCTGAAAAGTTTTGGGTTCGAATCCCGGCTGCCACCGTTGTGCCCTTGAGCAAGACACTTAACCCTAATTGCTCTGGGGGAGACTGGCCCGGAACAATTGATAGTTGATGAGTTGTAAGTCGCTTTGGATAAAAGCGTCTGCTAAATGCATAAATGTAAATGTAAATGTAATGTACCAGAACATTCTGACATGTTTTAGGTCAGTAACCGCAGCTACCTTGCATTGACATGACGTATGACATGATCATTTGAAAAAGTGGTATTCTATGTCCTCAACTGTGCTTGACAAAAAGAATCATTTGACATTTGATGCGAAATTGCCTGAACATGACAAGTGACAATGAATCATTGCCTTCTGCATTGCATGAACATATCAAGTGTGATGTTTTGAGTGTTGACAATGAAAATGTCAAAATGTGGTACAAAAAGCCGGATTACCATTCCAGTGCAAAAACATGCAGTTTTGTTAACGAGTCGTATTACCAGAACGTTCTGACATGTTTTAGGTCAGTAACCGCAGCTACCTTGCATTGACATGACGTATGACATGATCATTTGAAAAAGTGGTATTCTATGTCCTGAACTGTGCTTGACAAAAAGAATCATTTGACATTTGATGCGAAATTGCCTGAACATGACAAGTGACAATGAATCATTGCCTTCTGCATTGCATGAACATATCAAGTGTGATGTTTTGAGTGTTGACAATGAAAATGTCAAAATGTGGTACAAAAAGCCGGATTACCATTCCAGTGCAAAAACATGCAGTTTTGTTAACGAGTCGTATTACCAGGGGTGGTGGGGTGGTGGTAGCGTAGTGGTTAAGGAACCTGGCTAGTGTGTAAGTAGCCTGGAAGGTTGTGGGTTCAAATCCCAGCTGCCACCGTTGTGCCCTTGAGCAAGGCACTTAACCCTAGGTTGCTCTGGGGGAGACTGGCCCGGAACAATTGATAGTTGATGAGTTGTAACTCGCTTTGGATAAAAGCGTCTGCTAAATGCATAAATGTAAATGTAATGTACCGGAACATTCTGACATGTTTTAGGTCAGTAACCGCAGCTACCTTGCATTGACATGACGTATGACATGATCATTTGAAAAAGTGGTATTCTATGTCCTGAACTGTGCTTGACAAAAAGAATCATTTGACATTTGATGCGAAATTGCCTGAACATGACAAGTGACAATGAATCATTGCCTTCTGCATTGCATGAACATATCAAGTGTGATGTTTTGAGTGTTGACAATGAAAATGTCAAAATGTGGTACAAAAAGCCGGATTACCATTCCAGTGCAAAAACATGCAGTTTTGTTAACGAGTCGTATTACCAGAACGTTCTGACAGGTTTTAGGTCAGTAACCGCAGCTACCTTGCATTGACATGACGTATGACATGATCGTTTGAAAAAGTGGTATTCTATGTCCTGAACTGTGCTTGACAAAAAGAATCATTTGACATTTGATGCGAAATTGCCTGAACATGACAAGTGACAATGAATCATTGCCTTCTGCATTGCATGAACATATCAAGTGTGATGTTTTGAGTGTTGACAATGAAAATGTCAAAATGTGGTACAAAAAGCCGGATTACCATTCCAGTGCAAAAACATGCAGTTTTGTTAACGAGTCGTATTACCAGGGGTGGTGGTAGCGTAGTGTTTAAGGAACCTGACTAGTGTGTAAGTAGCCTGAAAAGTTTTGGGTTCGAATCCCGGCTGCCACCGTTGTGCCCTTGAGCAAGGCACTTAACCCTAAGTTGCTCTGGGGGAGACTGGCTCGGAACAATTGATAGTTGATGAGTTGTAAGTCGCTTTGGATAAAAGCGTCTGTTAAATGCATAAATGTAAACGTAAATGTAATGTACCAGAACATTCTGACATGTTTTAGGTCAGTAACCGCAGCTACCTTGCATTGACATGACGTATGACATGATCATTTGAAAAAGTGGTATTCTATGTCCTGAACTGTGCTTGACAAAAAGAATCATTTGACATTTGATGCGAAATTGCCTGAACATGACAAGTGACAATGAATCATTGCCTTCTGCATTGCATGAACATATCAAGTGTGATGTTTTGAGTGTTGACAATGAAAATGTCAAAATGTGGTACAAAAAGCCGGATTACCATTCCAGTGCAAAAACATGCAGTTTTGTTAACGAGTCGTATTACCAGAACGTTCTGACAGGTTTTAGGTCAGTAACCGCAGCTACCTTGCATTGACATGACGTATGACATGATCATTTGAAAAAGTGGTATTCTATGTCCTGAACTGTGCTTGACAAAAAGAATCATTTGACATTTGATGCGAAATTGCCTGAACATGACAAGTGACAATGAATCATTGCCTTCTGCATTGCATGAACATATCAAGTGTGATGTTTTGAGTGTTGACAATGAAAATGTCAAAATGTGGTACAAAAAGCCGGATTACCATTCCAGTGCAAAAACATGCAGTTTTGTTAACGAGTCGTATTACCAGGGGTGGTGGTAGCGTAGTGGTTAAGGAACCTGACTAGTGTGTAAGTAGCCTGAAAAGTTTTGGGTTCGAATCCCGGCTGCCACCGTTGTGCCCTTGAGCAAGGCACTTAACCCTAAGTTGCTCTGGGGGAGACTGGCCCGGAACAATTGATAGTTGATGAGTTGTAAGTCGCTTTGGATAAAAGCGTCTGCTAAATGCATAAATGTAAATGTAAATGTAATGTACCAGAACATTCTGACATGTTTTAGGTCAGTAACCGCAGCTACCTTGCATTGACATGACGTATGACATGATCATTTGAAAAAGTGGTATTCTATGTCCTGAACTGTGCTTGACAAAAAGAATCATTTGACATTTGATGCGAAATTGCCTGAACATGACAAGTGACAATGAATCATTGCCTTCTGCATTGCATGAACATATCAAGTGTGATGTTTTGAGTGTTGACAATGAAAATGTCAAAATGTGGTACAAAAAGCCGGATTACCATTCCAGTGCAAAAACATGCAGTTTTGTTAACGAGTCGTATTACCAGAACGTTCTGACATGTTTTAGGTCAGTAACCGCAGCTACCTTGCATTGACATGACGTATGACATGATCATTTGAAAAAGTGGTATTCTATGTCCTGAACTGTGCTTGACAAAAAGAATCATTTGACATTTGATGCGAAATTGCCTGAACATGACAAGTGACAATGAATCATTGCCTTCTGCATTGCATGAACATATCAAGTGTGATGTTTTGAGTGTTGACAATGAAAATGTCAAAATGTGGTACAAAAAGCCGGATTACCATTCCAGTGCAAAAACATGCAGTTTTGTTAACGAGTCGTATTACCAGAACGTTCTGACATGTTTTAGGTCAGTAACCGCAGCTACCTTGCATTGACATGACGTATGACATGATCATTTGAAAAAGTGGTATTCTATGTCCTGAACTGTGCTTGACAAAAAGAATCATTTGACATTTGATGCGAAATTGCCTGAACATGACAAGTGACAATGAATCATTGCCTTCTGCATTGCATGAACATATCAAGTGTGATGTTTTGAGTGTTGACAATGAAAATGTCAAAATGTGGTACAAAAAGCCGGATTACCATTCCAGTGCAAAAACATGCAGTTTTGTTAACGAGTCGTATTACCAGGGGTTGTGGTAGCGTAGTGGTTAAGGAACCTGCCTAGTGTGTAATTAGCCTGAAAAGTTTTGGGTTCGAATCCCGGCTGCCACCGTTGTGCCCTTGAGGAATGCACTTAACCCTAAGTTGCTCTAGGGGGAGACTGGCCCGGAACAATTGATAGTTGATGAGTTGTAAGTCGCTTTGGATAAAAGCGTCTGCTAAATGCATAAATGTAAATGTAAATGTAATGTACCAGAACATTCTGACATGTTTTAGGTCAGTAACCGCAGCTACCTTGCATTGACATGACGTATGACATGATCATTTGAAAAAGTGGTATTCTATGTCCTGAACTGTGCTTGACAAAAAGAATCATTTGACATTTGATGCGAAATTGCCTGAACATGACAAGTGACAATGAATCATTGCCTTCTGCATTGCATGAACATATCAAGTGTGATGTTTTGAGTGTTGACAATGAAAATGTCAAAATGTGGTACAAAAAGCCGGATTACCATTCCAGTGCAAAAACATGCAGTTTTGTTAACGATTCGTATTACCAGAACGTTCTGACATGTTTTAGGTCAGTAACCGCAGCTACCTTGCATTGACATGACGTATGACATGATCATTTGAAAAAGTGGTTCCTATGTCCTGAACTGTGCTTGACAAAAAGAATCATTTGACATTTGATGCGAAATTGCCTGAACATGACAAGTGACAATGAATCATTGCCTTCTGCATTGCATGAACATATCAAGTGTGATGTTTTGAGTGTTGACAATGAAAATGTCAAAATGTGGTACAAAAAGCCGGATTACCATTCCAGTGCAAAAACATGCAGTTTTGTTAACGAGTCGTATTACCAGAACGTTCTGACATGTTTTAGGTCAGTAACCGCAGCTACCTTGCATTGACATGACGTATGACATGATCATTTGAAAAAGTGGTGTCCTATGTCCTGAACTGTGCTTGACAAAAAGAATCATTTGACATTTGATGCGAAATTGCCTGAACATGACAAGTGACAATGAATCATTGCCTTCTGCATTGCATGAACATATCAAGTGTGATGTTTTGAGTGTTGACAATGAAAATGTCAAAATGTGGTACAAAAAGCCGGATTACCATTCCAGTGCAAAAACATGCAGTTTTGTTAACGAGTCGTATTACCAGAACGTTCTGACATGTTTTAGGTCAGTAACCGCAGCTACCTTGCATTGACATGACGTATGACATGATCATTTGAAAAAGTGGTATTCTATGTCCTGAACTGTGCTTGACAAAAAGAATCATTTGACATTTGATGCGAAATTGCCTGAACATGACAAGTGACAATGAATCATTGCCTTCTGCATTGCATGAACATATCAAGTGTGATGTTTTGAGTGTTGACAATGAAAATGTCAAAATGTGGTACAAAAAGCCGGATTACCATTCCAGTGCAAAAACATGCAGTTTTGTTAACGAGTCGTATTAACAGGGGTGGTGGTAGCGTAGTGGTTAAGGAACCTGGCTAGTGTGTAAGCAGCCTGAAAAGTTTTGGGATCGAATCCCGGCTGCCACCGTTGTGCCCTTGAGCAAAGCACTTAACCCTGAGTTGCTCTAGGGGAGACTGGCCCGAACAATTGATAGTTGATGAGTTGTAAGTCGCTTTGGATAAAAGCGTCTGCTAAATGCATAAATGTAAATGTAAATGTAATGTACCAGAACATTCTGACATGTTTTAGGTCAGTAACCGCAGCTACCTTGCATTGACATGACGTATGACATGATCATTTGAAAAAGTGGTATTCTATGTCCTGAACTGTGCTTGACAAAAAGAATCATTTGACATTTGATGCGAAATTGCCTGAACATGACAAGTGACAATGAATCATTGCCTTCTGCATTGCATGAACATATCAAGTGTGATGTTTTGAGTGTTGACAATGAAAATGTCAAAATGTGGTACAAAAAGCCGGATTACCATTCCAGTGCAAAAACATGCAGTTTTGTTAACGAGTCGTATTACCAGAACGTTCTGACATGTTTTAGGTCAGTAACCGCAGCTACCTTGCATTGACATGACGTATGACATGATCATTTGAAAAAGTGGTATTCTATGTCCTGAACTGTGCTTGACAAAAAGAATCATTTGACATTTTGATGCGAAATTGCCTGAACATGACAAGTGACAATGAATCATTGCCTTCTGCATTGCATGAACATATCAAGTGTGATGTTTTGAGTGTTGACAATGAAAATGTCAAAATGTGGTACAAAAAGCCGGATTACCATTCCAGTGCAAAAACATGCAGTTTTGTTAACGAGTCGTATTACCAGGGGTGGTGGTAGCGTAGTGGTTAAGGAACCTGGCTAGTGTGTAAGCAGCCTGAAAAGTTTTGGGATCGAATCCCGGCTGCCACCGTTGTGCCCTTGAGCAAAGCACTTAACCCTGAGTTGCTCTAGGGGAGACTGGCCCCGAACAATTGATAGTTGATGAGTTGTAAGTCGCTTTGGATAAAAGCGTCTGCTAAATGCATAAATGTAAATGTAAATGTAATGTACCAGAACATTCTGACATGTTTTAGGTCAGTAACCGCAGCTACCTTGCATTGACATGACGTATGACATGATCATTTGAAAAAGTGGTATTCTATGTCCTGAACTGTGCTTGACAAAAAGAATCATTTGACATTTGATGCGAAATTGCCTGAACATGACAAGTGACAATGAATCATTGCCTTCTGCATTGCATGAACATATCAAGTGTGATGTTTTGAGTGTTGACAATGAAAATGTCAAAATGTGGTACAAAAAGCCGGATTACCATTCCAGTGCAAAAACATGCAGTTTTGTTAACGAGTCGTATTACCAGAACGTTCTGACATGTTTTAGGTCAGTAACCGCAGCTACCTTGCATTGACATGACGTATGACATGATCATTTGAAAAAGTGGTATTCTATGTCCTGAACTGTGCTTGACAAAAAGAATCATTTGACATTTGATGCGAAATTGCCTGAACATGACAAGTGACAATGAATCATTGCCTTCTGCATTGCATGAACATATCAAGTGTGATGTTTTGAGTGTTGACAATGAAAATGTCAAAATGTGGTACAAAAAGCCGGATTACCATTCCAGTGCAAAAACATGCAGTTTTGTTAACGAGTCGTATTACCAGAACGTTCTGACATGTTTTAGGTCAGTAACCGCAGCTACCTTGCATTGACATGACGTATGACATGATCATTTGAAAAAGTGGTATTCTATGTCCTGAACTGTGCTTGACAAAAAGAATCATTTGACATTTGATGCGAAATTGCCTGAACATGACAAGTGACAATGAATCATTGCCTTCTGCATTGCATGAACATATCAAGTGTGATGTTTTGAGTGTTGACAATGAAAATGTCAAAATGTGGTACAAAAAGCCGGATTACCATTCCAGTGCAAAAACATGCAGTTTTGTTAACGAGTCGTATTACCAGAACGTTCTGACATGTTTTAGGTCAGTAACCGCAGCTACCTTGCATTGACATGACGTATGACATGATCATTTGAAAAAGTGGTATTCTATGTCCTGAACTGTGCTTGACAAAAAGAATCATTTGACATTTGATGCGAAATTGCCTGAACATGACAAGTGACAATGAATCATTACCTTCTGCATTGCATGAACATATCAAGTGTGATGTTTTGAGTGTTGACAATGAAAATGTCAAAATGTGGTACAAAAAGCCGGATTACCATTCCAGTGCAAAAACATGCAGTTTTGTTAACGAGTCGTATTACCAGAACGTTCTGACATGTTTAGGTCAATAACCGCAGCTACCTTGCTTGACATGACGTATGACATGATCATTTGAAAAAGTGGTATTCTATGTCCTGAACTGTGCTTGACAAAAAGAATCATTTGACATTTGATGCGAAATTGCCTGAACATGACAAGTGACAATGAATCATTGCCTTCTGCATTGCATGAACATATCAAGTGTGATGTTTTGAGTGTTGACAATGAAAATGTCAAAATGTGGTACAAAAAGCCGGATTACCATTCCAGTGCAAAAACATGCAGTTTTGTTAACGAGTCGTTTTACCAGGGGTGGTGGTAGCGTAGTGGTTAAGGAACCTGCCTAGTGTGTAATTAGCCTGGAAAGTTTTGGGTTCGAATCCCGGCTGCCACCGTTGTGCCCTTGAGCAAGGCACTTAACCCCAAGTTGCTCTAGGGGAGACTGGCCCGCAACAATTGATAGTTGATGAGTTGTAAGTCGCTTTGGATAAGATCGTCTGCTAAATGCATAAATGTAAATGTAAATGTAATGTACCAGAACATTCTGACATGTTTTAGGTCAGTAACCGCAGCTACCTTGCATTGACATGACGTATGACATGATCATTTGAAAAAGTGGTATTCTATGTCCTGAACTGTGCTTGACAAAAAGAATCATTTGACATTTGATGCGAAATTGCCTGAACATGACAAGTGACAATGAATCATTGCCTTCTGCATTGCATGAACATATCAAGTGTGATGTTTTGAGTGTTGACAATGAAAATGTCAAAATGTGGTACAAAAAGCCGGATTACCATTCCAGTGCAAAAACATGCAGTTTTGTTAACGAGTCGTTTTACCAGGGGTGGTGGTAGCGTAGTGGTTAAGGAACCTGCCTAGTGTGTAATTAGCCTGGAAAGTTTTGGGTTCGAATCCCGGCTGCCACCGTTGTGCCCTTGAGCAAGGCACTTAACCCCAAGTTGCTCTAGGGGAGACTGGCCTGGAACAATTGATAGTTGATGAGTTGTAAGTCGCTTTGGATAAAAGCGTCTGCTAAATGCATAAATGTAAATGTAAATGTAATGTACCAGAACATTCTGACATGTTTTAGGTCAGTAACCGCAGCTACCTTGCATTGACATGACGTATGACATGATCATTTGAAAAAGTGGTATTCTATGTCCTGAACTGTGCTTGACAAAAAGAATCATTTGACATTTGATGCGAAATTGCCTGAACATGACAAGTGACAATGAATCATTGCCTTCTGCATTGCATGAACATATCAAGTGTGATGTTTTGAGTGTTGACAATGAAAATGTCAAAATGTGGTACAAAAAGCCGGATTACCATTCCAGTGCAAAAACATGCAGTTTTGTTAACGAGTCTTTTTACCGGGGTGGTGGTAGCGTAGTGGTTAAGGAACCTGCCTAGTGTGTAATTAGCCTGGAAAGTTTTGGGTTCGAATCCCGGCTGCCACCGTTGTGCCCTTGAGCAAGGCACTTAACCCCAAGTTGCTCTAGGGGAGACTGGCCCGCAACAATTGATAGTTGATGAGTTGTAAGTCGCTTTGGATAAAAGCGTCTGCTAAATGCATAAATGTAAATGTAAATGTAATGTACCAGAACATTCTGACATGTTTTAGGTCAGTAACCGCAGCTACCTTGCATTGACATGACGCATGACATGATCATTTGAAAAAGTGGTATTCTATGTCCTGAACTGTGCTTGACAAAAAGAATCATTTGACATTTGATGCGAAATTGCCTGAACATGACAAGTGACAATGAATCATTGCCTTCTGCATTGCATGAACATATCAAGTGTGATGTTTTGAGTGTTGACAATGAAAATGTCAAAATGTGGTACAAAAAGCCGGATTACCATTCCAGTGCAAAAACATGCAGTTTTGTTAAGGAGTCGTATTACCAGAACGTTCTGACATGTTTTAGGTCAGTAACCGCAGCTACCTTGCATTGACATGACGTATGACATGATCATTTGAAAAAGTGGTATTCTATGTCCTGAACTGTGCTTGACAAAAAGAATCATTTGACATTTGATGCGAAATTGCCTGAACATGACAAGTGACAATGAATCATTGCCTTCTGCATTGCATGAACATATCAAGTGTGATGTTTTGAGTGTTGACAATGAAAATGTCAAAATGTGGTACAAAAAGCCGGATTACCATTCCAGTGCAAAAACATGCAGTTTTGTTAACGAGTCGTTTCGCCAGGGGTGGTGGTAGCGTAGTGGTTAAGGAACCTGCCTAGTGTGTAATTAGCCTGGAAAGTTTTGGGTTCGAATCCCGGCTGCCACCGTTGTGCCCTTGAGCAAGGCACTTAACCCCAAGTTGCTCTAGGGGAGACTGGCCCGGAACAATTGATAGTTGATGAGTTGTAAGTCGCTTTGGATAAAAGCGTCTGCTAAATGCATAAATGTAAATGTAAATGTAATGTACCAGAACATTCTGACATGTTTTAGGTCAGTAACCGCAGCTACCTTGCATTGACATGACGTATGACATGATCATTTGAAAAAGTGGTATTCTATGTCCTGAACTGTGCTTGACAAAAAGAATCATTTGACATTTGATGCGAAATTGCCTGAACATGACAAGTGACAATGAATCATTGCCTTCTGCATTGCATGAACATATCAAGTGTGATGTTTTGAGTGTTGACAATGAAAATGTCAAAATGTGGTACAAAAAGCCGGATTACCATTCCAGTGCAAAAACATGCAGTTTTGTTAACGAGTCTTTTTACCGGGGGTGGTGGTAGCGTAGTGGTTAAGGAACCTGCCTAGTGTGTAATTAGCCTGGAAAGTTTTGGGTTCGAATCCCGGCTGCCACCGTTGTGCCCTTGAGCAAGGCACTTAACCCCAAGTTGCTCTAGGGGAGACTGGCCCGCAACAATTGATAGTTGATGAGTTGTAAGTCGCTTTGGATAAAAGCGTCTGCTAAATGCATAAATGTAAATGTAAATGTAATGTACCAGAACATTCTGACATGTTTTAGGTCAGTAACCGCAGCTACCTTGCATTGACATGACGTATGACATGATCATTTGAAAAAGTGGTATTCTATGTCCTGAACTGTGCTTGACAAAAAGAATCATTTGACATTTGATGCGAAATTGCCTGAACATGACAAGTGACAATGAATCATTGCCTTCTGCATTGCATGAACATATCAAGTGTGATGTTTTGAGTGTTGACAATGAAAATGTCAAAATGTGGTACAAAAAGCCGGATTACCATTCCAGTGCAAAAACATGCAGTTTTGTTAACGAGTCTTTTTACCGGGGGTGGTGGTAGCGTAGTGGTTAAGGAACCTGCCTAGTGTGTAATTAGCCTGGAAAGTTTTGGGTTCGAATCCCGGCTGCCACCGTTGTGCCCTTGAGCAAGGCACTTAACCCCAAGTTGCTCTAGGGGAGACTGGCCCGGAACAATTGATAGTTGATGAGTTGTAAGTCGCTTTGGATAAAAGCGTCTGCTAAATGCATAAATGTAAATGTAAATGTAATGTACCAGAACATTCTGACATGTTTTAGGTCAGTAACCGCAGCTACCTTGCATTGACATGACGTATGACATGATCATTTGAAAAAGTGGTATTCTATGTCCTGAACTGTGCTTGACAAAAAGAATCATTTGACATTTGATGCGAAATTGCCTGAACATGACAAGTGACAATGAATCATTGCCTTCTGCATTGCATGAACATATCAAGTGTGATGTTTTGAGTGTTGACAATGAAAATGTCAAAATGTGGTACAAAAAGCCGGATTACCATTCCAGTGCAAAAACATGCAGTTTTGTTAACGAGTCGTTTCACCAGGGGTGGTGGTAGCGTAGTGGTTAAGGAACCTGCCTAGTGTGTAATTAGCCTGGAAAGTTTTGGGTTCGAATCCCGGCTGCCACCGTTGTGCCCTTGAGCAAGGCACTTAACCCCAAGTTGCTCTAGGGGAGACTGGCCCGGAACAATTGATAGTTGATGAGTTGTAAGTCGCTTTGGATAAAAGCGTCTGCTAAATGCATAAATGTAAATGTAAATGTAATGTACCAGAACATTCTGACATGTTTTAGGTCAGTAACCGCAGCTACCTTGCATTGACATGACGTATGACATGATCATTTGAAAAAGTGGTATTCTATGTCCTGAACTGTGCTTGACAAAAAGAATCATTTGACATTTGATGCGAAATTGCCTGAACATGACAAGTGACAATGAATCATTGCCTTCTGCATTGCATGAACATATCAAGTGTGATGTTTTGAGTGTTGACAATGAAAATGTCAAAATGTGGTACAAAAAGCCGGATTACCATTCCAGTGCAAAAACATGCAGTTTTGTTAACGAGTCGTTTTACCAGGGGTGGTGGTAGCGTAGTGGTTAAGGAACCTGCCTAGTGTGTAATTACCCTGGAAAGTTTTGGGTTCGAATCCCGGCTGCCACCGTTGTGCCCTTGAGCAAGGCACTTAACCCCAAGTTGCTCTAGGGGAGACTGGCCCGGAACAATTGATAGTTGATGAGTTGTAAGTCGCTTTGGATAAAAGCGTCTGCTAAATGCATAAATGTAAATGTAAATGTAATGTACCAGAACATTCTGACATGTTTTAGGTCAGTAACCGCAGCTACCTTGCATTGACATGACGTATGACATGATCATTTGAAAAAGTGGTATTCTATGTCCTGAACTGTGCTTGACAAAAAGAATCATTTGACATTTGATGCGAAATTGCCTGAACATGACAAGTGACAATGAATCATTGCCTTCTGCATTGCATGAACATGTCAAGTGTGATGTTTTGAGTGTTGACAATGAAAATGTCAAAATGTGGTACAAAAAGCCGGATTACCATTCCAGTGCAAAAACATGCAGTTTTGTTAACGAGTCGTATTACCAGAACGTTCTGACATGTTTTAGGTCAGTAACCGCAGCTACCTTGCATTGACATGACGCATGACATGATCATTGGAAAAAGTGGTATTCTATGTCCTGAACTGTGCTTGACAAAAAGAATCATTTGACATTTGATGCGAAATTGACTGAACATGACAAGTGACAATGAATCATTGCCTTCTGCATTGCATGAACATATCAAGTGTGATGTTTTGAGTGTTGACAATGAAAATGTCAAAATGTGGTACAAAAAGCCGGATTACCATTCCAGTGCAAAAACATGCAGTTTTGTTAACGAGTCGTATTACCAGAACGTTCTGACATGTTTTAGGTCAGTAACCGCAGCTACCTTGCATTGACATGACGTATGACATGATCATTTGAAAAAGTGGTATTCTATGTCCTGAACTGTGCTTGACAAAAAGAATCATTTGACATTTGATGCGAAATTGCCTGAACATGACAAGTGACAATGAATCATTGCCTTCTGCATTGCATGAACATGTCAAGTGTGATGTTTTGAGTGTTGACAATGAAAATGTCAAAATGTGGTACAAAAAGC
Organism: Tenualosa ilisha; assembly: GCA_015244755.2. Lineage (NCBI taxonomy): Eukaryota > Metazoa > Chordata > Actinopteri > Clupeiformes > Clupeidae > Tenualosa > Tenualosa ilisha. Next base: position 52,128 of record PYXC01002475.1, on the reverse strand, counting down.
CGGATTACCATTCCAGTGCAAAAACATGCAGTTTTGTTAACGAGTCGTATTACCAGAACGTTCTGACATGTTTTAGGTCAGTAACCGCAGCTACCTTGCATTGACATGACGTATGACATGATCATTTGAAAAAGTGGTATTCTATGTCCTGAACTGTGCTTGACAAAAAGAATCATTTGACATTTGATCTGAAATTGCCTGAACATGACAAGTGACAATGAATCATTGCCTTCTGCATTGCATGAACATATCAAGTGTGATGTTTTGAGTGTTGACAATGAAAATGTCAAAATGTGGTACAAAAAGCCGGATTACCATTCCAGTGCAAAAACATGCAGTTTTGTTAACGAGTCGTATTACCAGGGGTGGTGGTAGCGTAGTGGTTAAGGAACCTGCCTAGTGTGTAATTAGCCTGGAAAATTTTGGGTTCGAATCCCGGCTGCCACCGTTGTGCCCTTGAGCAAGGCACTTAACCCTAAGTTGCTCTAGGGGAGACTGGCCCGGAACAATTGATAGTTGATGAGTTGTAAGTCGCTTTGGATAAAAGCGTCTGCTAAATGCATAAATGTAAATGTAAATGTAATGTACCAGAACATTCTGACATGTTATAGGTCAGTAACCGCAGCTACCTTGCATTGACATGACGTATGACATGATCATTTGAAAAAGTGGTATTCTATGTCCTGAACTGTGCTTGACAAAAAGAATCATTTGACATTTGATGCGAAATTGCCTGAACATGACAAGTGACAATGAATCATTGCCTTCTGCATTGCATGAACATATCAAGTGTGATGTTTTGAGTGTTGACAATGAAAATGTCAAAATGTGGTACAAAAAGCCGGATTACCATTCCAGTGCAAAAACATGCAGTTTTGTTAACGAGTCGTATTACCAGAACGTTCTGACATGTTTTAGGTCAGTAACCGCAGCTACCATGCATTGACATGACGTATGACATGATCATTTGAAAAAGTGGTATTCTATGTCCTGAACTGTGCTTGACAAAAAGAATCATTTGACATTTGATGCGAAATTGCCTGAACATGACAAGTGACAATGAATCATTGCCTTCTGCATTGCATGAACATATCAAGTGTGATGTTTTGAGTGTTGACAATGAAAATGTCAAAATGTGGTACAAAAAGCCGGATTACCATTCCAGTGCAAAAACATGCAGTTTTGTTAACGAGTCGTATTACCAGAACGTTCTGACATGTTTTAGGTCAGTAACCGCAGCTACCTTGCATTGACATGACGTATGACATGATCATTTGAAAAAGTGGTATTCTATGTCCTGAACTGTGCTTGACAAAAAGAATCATTTGACATTTGATGCGAAATTGCCTGAACATGACAAGTGACAATGAATCATTGCCTTCTGCATTGCATGAACATATCAAGTGTGATGTTTTGAGTGTTGACAATGAAAATGTCAAAATGTGGTACAAAAAGCCGGATTACCATTCCAGTGCAAAAACATGCAGTTTTGTTAACGAGTCGTATTACCAGAACGTTCTGACATGTTTTAGGTCAGTAACCGCAGCTACCTTGCATTGACATGACGTATGACATGATCATTTGAAAAAGTGGTATTCTATGTCCTGAACTGTGCTTGACAAAAAGAATCATTTGACATTTGATGCGAAATTGCCTGAACATGACAAGTGACAATGAATCATTGCCTTCTGCATTGCATGAACATATCAAGTGTGATGTTTTGAGTGTTGACAATGAAAATGTCAAAATGTGGTACAAAAAGCCGGATTACCATTCCAGTGCAAAAACATGCAGTTTTGTTAACGAGTCGTATTACCAGAACGTTCTGACATGTTTTAGGTCAGTAACCGCAGCTACCTTGCATTGACATGACGTATGACATGATCATTGAAAAAGTGGTATTCTATGTCCTGAACTGTGCTTGACAAAAAGAATCATTTGACATTTGATGCGAAATTGCCTGAACATGACAAGTGACAATGAATCATTGCCTTCTGCATTGCATGAACATATCAAGTGTGATGTTTTGAGTGTTGACAATGAAAATGTCAAAATGTGGTACAAAAAGCCGGATTACCATTCCAGTGCAAAAACATGCAGTTTTGTTAACGAGTCGTATTACCAGAACGTTCTGACATGTTTTAGGTCAGTAACGCAGCTACCTTGCATTGACATGACGTATGACATGATCATTTGAAAAAGTGGTATTCTATGTCCTGAACTGTGCTTGACAAAAAGAATCATTTGACATTTGATGCGAAATTGCCTGAACATGACAAGTGACAATGAATCATTGCCTTCTGCATTGCATGAACATATCAAGTGTGATGTTTTGAGTGTTGACAATGAAAATGTCAAAATGTGGTACAAAAAGCCGGATTACCATTCCAGTGCAAAAACATGCAGTTTTGTTAACGAGTCGTATTACCAGGGGTGGTGGTAGCGTAGTGGTTAAGGAACCTGCCTAGTGTGTAATTAGCCTGGAAAGTTTTGGGTTCGAATCCCGGCTGCCACCGTTGTGCCCTTGAGCAAGGCACTTAACCCTAAGTTGCTCTAGGGGAGACTGGCCCGGAACAATTGATAGTTGATGAGTTGTAAGTCGCTTTGGATAAAAGCGTCTGCTAAATGCATAAATGTAAATGTAAATGTAATGTACCAGAACATTCTGACATGTTTTAGGTCAGTAACCGCAGCTACCTTGCATTGACATGACGTATGACATGATCATTTGAAAAAGTGGTATTCTATGTCCTGAACTGTGCTTGACAAAAAGAATCATTTGACATTTGATGCGAAATTGCCTGAACATGACAAGTGACAATGAATCATTGCCTTCTGCATTGCATGAACATATCAAGTGTGATGTTTTGAGTGTTGACAATGAAAATGTCAAAATGTGGTACAAAAAGCCGGATTACCATTCCAGTGCAAAAACATGCAGTTTTGTTAACGAGTCATATTACCAGGGGTGGTGGTAGCGTAGTGGTTAAGGAACCTGCCTAGTGTGTAAGTAGCCTGGAAAGTTTTGGGTTCGAATCCCGGCTGCCACCGTTGTGCCCTTGAGCAAGGCACTTAACCCTAAGTTGCTCTAGGGGAGACTGGCCCGGAACAATTGATAGTTGATGAGTTGTAAGTCGCTTTGGATAAAAGCGTCTGCTAAATGCATAAATGTAAATGTAAATGTAATGTACCAGAACATTCTGACATGTTTTAGGTCAGTAACCGCAGCTACCTTGCATTGACATGACGTATGACATGATCATTTGAAAAAGTGGTATTCTATGTCCTGAACTGTGCTTGACAAAAAGAATCATTTGACATTTGATGCGAAATTGCCTGAACATGACAAGTGACAATGAATCATTGCCTTCTGCATTGCATGAACATATCAAGTGTGATGTTTTGAGTGTTGACAATGAAAATGTCAAAATGTGGTACAAAAAGCCGGATTACCATTCCAGTGCAAAAACATGCAGTTTTGTTAACGAGTCGTATTACCAGAACGTTCTGACATGTTTTAGGTCAGTAACCGCAGCTACCTTGCATTGACATGACGTATGACATGATCATTGGAAAAAGTGGTATTCTATGTCCTGAACTGTGCTTGACAAAAAGAATCATTTGACATTTGATGCGAAATTGCCTGAACATGACAAGTGACAATGAATCATTGCCTTCTGCATTGCATGAACATATCAAGTGTGATGTTTTGAGTGTTGACAATGAAAATGTCAAAATGTGGTACAAAAAGCCGGATTACCATTCCAGTGCAAAAACATGCAGTTTTGTTAACGAGTCGTATTACCAGAACGTTCTGACATGTTTTAGGTCAGTAACCGCAGCTACCTTGCATTGACATGACGTATGACATGATCATTTGAAAAAGTGGTATTCTATGTCCTGAACTGTGCTTGACAAAAAGAATCATTTGACATTTGATGCGAAATTGCCTGAACATGACAAGTGACAATGAATCATTGCCTTCTGCATTGCATGAACATATCAAGTGTGATGTTTTGAGTGTTGACAATGAAAATGTCAAAATGTGGTACAAAAAGCCGGATTACCATTCCAGTGCAAAAACATGCAGTTTTGTTAACGAGTCGTATTACCAGAACGTTCTGACATGTTTTAGGTCAGTAACCGCAGCTACCTTGCATTGACATGACGTATGACATGATCATTTGAAAAAGTGGTATTCTATGTCCTGAACTGTGCTTGACAAAAAGAATCATTTGACATTTGATGCGAAATTGCCTGAACATGACAAGTGACAATGAATCATTGCCTTCTGCATTGCATGAACATATCAAGTGTGATGTTTTGAGTGTTGACAATGAAAATGTCAAAATGTGGTACAAAAAGCCGGATTACCATTCCAGTGCAAAAACATGCAGTTTTGTTAACGAGTCGTATTACCAGGGGTGGTGGTAGCGTAGTGGTTAAGGAACCTGCCTAGTGTGTAATTAGCCTGGAAAGTTTTGGGTTCGAATCCCGGCTGCCACCGTTGTGCCCTTGAGCAAGGCACTTAACCCTAAGTTACTCTAGGGGAGACTGGCCCGGAACAATTGATAGTTGATGAGTTGTAAGTCGCTTTGGATAAAAGCGTCTGCTAAATGCATAAATGTAAATGTAAATGTACCAGAACATTCTGACATGTTTTAGGTCAGTAACCGCAGCTACCTTGCATTGACATGACGATGACATGATCATTTGAAAAAGTGGTATTCTATGTCCTGAACTGTGCTTGACAAAAAGAATCATTTGACATTTGATGCGAAATTGCCTGAACATGACAAGTGACAATGAATCATTGCCTTCTGCATTGCATGAACATATCAAGTGTGATGTTTTGAGTGTTGACAATGAAAATGTCAAAATGTGGTACAAAAAGCCGGATTACCATTCCAGTGCAAAAACATGCAGTTTTGTTAACGAGTCGTATTACCAGAACGTTCTGACATGTTTTAGGTCAGTAACCGCAGCTACCTTGCATTGACATGACGTATGACATGATCATTGAAAAAGTGGTATTCTATGTCCTGAACTGTGCTTGACAAAAAGAATCATTTGACATTTGATGCGAAATTGCCTGAACATGACAAGTGACAATGAATCATTGCCTTCTGCATTGCATGAACATATCAAGTGTGATGTTTTGAGTGTTGACAATGAAAATGTCAAAATGTGGTACAAAAAGCCGGATTACCATTCCAGTGCAAAAACATGCAGTTTTGTTAACGAGTCGTATTACCAGAACGTTCTGACATGTTTTAGGTCAGTAACCGCAGCTACCTTGCATTGACATGACGTATGACATGATCATTTGAAAAAGTGGTATTCTATGTCCTGAACTGTGCTTGACAAAAAGAATCATTTGACATTTGATGCGAAATTGCCTGAACATGACAAGTGACAATGAATCATTGCCTTCTGCATTGCATGAACATATCAAGTGTGATGTTTTGAGTGTTGACAATGAAAATGTCAAAATGTGGTACAAAAAGCCGGATTACCATTCCAGTGCAAAAACATGCAGTTTTGTTAACGAGTCGTATTACCAGAACGTTCTGACATGTTTTAGGTCAGTAACCGCAGCTACCTTGCATTGACATGACGTATGACATGATCATTTGAAAAAGTGGTATTCTATGTCCTGAACTGTGCTTGACAAAAAGAATCATTTGACATTTGATGCGAAATTGCCTGAACATGACAAGTGACAATGAATCATTGCCTTCTGCATTGCATGAACATATCAAGTGTGATGTTTTGAGTGTTGACAATGAAAATGTCAAAATGTGGTACAAAAAGCCGGATTACCATTCCAGTGCAAAAACATGCAGTTTTGTTAACGAGTCGTATTACCAGGGGTGGTGGTAGCGTAGTGGTTAAGGAACCTGCCTAGTGTGTAATTAGCCTGAAAGTTTTGGGTTCGAATCCCGGCTGCCACCGTTGTGCCCTTGAGCAAGCACTTAACCCTAAGTTCTCTAGGGGAGACTGGCCCGAACAATTGATAGTTGATGAGTTGTAAGTCGCTTTGGATAAAAGCGTCTGCTAAAATATGTAAATGTAATGTACCAGAACATTCTGACATGTTTTAGGTCAGTAACCGCAGCTACCTTGCATTGACATGACGAATGACATGATCATTTGAAAACAGTGGTATTCTACGTCCTGAACTGTGCTTGACAAAAAGAATCATTTGACATTTGATGCGAAATTGCCTGAACATGACAAGTGACAATGAATCATTGCCTTCTGCATTGCATGAACATATCAAGTGTGATGTTTTGAGTGTTGACAATGAAAATGTCAAAATGTGGTACAAAAAGCCGGATTACCATTCCAGTGCAAAAACATGCAGTTTTGTTAACGACTCGTATTACCAGGGGTGGTGGTAGCGTAGTGGTTAAGGAACCTGCCTAGTGTGTAATAGCCTGAAAGTTTTGGGTTCGAATCCCGGCTGCCACCGTTGTGCCCTTGAGCAAGGCACTTAACCCTAAGTTACTCTAGGGAGACTGGCCCGGAACAATTGATAGTTGATGAGTTGTAAGTCGCTTTGGATAAAAGCGTCTGCTAATGCATAAATGTAAATTCAATGTACCAGAACATTCTGACATGTTTTAGGTCAGTAACCGCAGCTACCTTGCATTGACATGACGAATGACATGATCATTTGAAAAAGTGGTATTCTATGTCCTGAACTGTGCTTGACAAAAAGAATCATTTGACATTTGATGCGAAATTGCCTGAACATGACAAGTGACAATGAATCATTGCCTTCTGCATTGCATGAACATATCAAGTGTGATGTTTTGAGTGTTGACAATGAAAATGTCAAAATGTGGTACAAAAAGCCGGATTACCATTCCAGTGCAAAAACATGCAGTTTTGTTAACGAGTCGTATTACCAGAACGTTCTGACATGTTTTAGGTCAGTAACCGCAGCTACCTTGCATTGACATGACGTATGACATGATCATTGAAAAAGTGGTATTCTATGTCCTGAACTGTGCTTGACAAAAAGAATCATTTGACATTTGATGCGAAATTGCCTGAACATGACAAGTGACAATGAATCATTGCCTTCTGCATTGCATGAACATATCAAGTGTGATGTTTTGAGTGTTGACAATGAAAATGTCAAAATGTGGTACAAAAAGCCGGATTACCATTCCAGTGCAAAAACATGCAGTTTTGTTAACGAGTCGTATTACCAGTGTACGATTTAAGAACGTTCTGACATGTTTTAGGTCAGTAACCGCAGCTACCTTGCATTGACATGACGTATGACATGATCATTTGAAAAAGTGGTATTCTATGTCCTGAACTGTGCTTGACAAAAAGAATCATTTGACATTTGATGCGAAATTGCCTGAACATGACAAGTGACAATGAATCATTGCCTTCTGCATTGCATGAACATATCAAGTGTGATGTTTTGAGTGTTGACAATGAAAATGTCAAAATGTGGTACAAAAAGCCGGATTACCATTCCAGTGCAAAAACATGCAGTTTTGTTAACGAGTCGTATTACCAGGGTGGTGGTAGCGTAGTGGTTAAGGAACCTGCCTAGTGTGTAATTAGCCTGGAAAGTTTTGGGTTCGAATCCCGGCTGCCACCGTTGTGCCCTTGAGCATCATGAGGCACTTAACCCTAAGTTGCTCTAGGGGAGACTGGCCCGGAACAATTGATAGTTGATGAGTTGTAAGTCGCTTTGGATAAAAGCGTCTGCTAAATGCATAAATGTAAATGTAATGTACCAGAACATTCTGACATGTTTTAGGTCAGTAACCGCAGCTACCTTGCATTGACATGACGTATGACATGATCATTTGAAAAAGTGGTATTCTATGTCCTGAACTGTGCTTGACAAAAAGAATCATTTGACATTTGATGCGAAATTGCCTGAACATGACAAGTGACAATGAATCATTGCCTTCTGCATTGCATGAACATATCAAGTGTGATGTTTTGAGTGTTGACAATGAAAATGTCAAAATGTGGTACAAAAAGCCGGATTACCATTCCAGTGCAAAAACATGCAGTTTTGTTAACGAGTCGTTACGTGTGGTAGCGTAGTGGTTAAGAACCTGCTAGTGTGTAATTACCTGAAAGTTTGGTTCGAATCCGGCTGCACCTTGTGCCTTGAGCAGCACTTAACCCAAGTTTCTAGGGAGACTGGCCGGAACAATTGATAGTGATGAGTTTAAGTCGCTTTGGATAAAAGCATTGCTAAATGCATAAATGTAAATGTAATGTACCAGAACATTCTGACATGTTTTAGGTCAGTAACCGCAGCTACCTTGCATTGACATGACGTATGACATGATCATTTGAAAAAGTGGTATTCTATGTCCTGAACTGTGCTTGACAAAAAGAATCATTTGACATTTGATGCGAAATTGCCTGAACATGACAAGTGACAATGAATCATTGCCTTCTGCATTGCATGAACATATCAAGTGTGATGTTTTGAGTGTTGACAATGAAAATGTCAAAATGTGGTACAAAAAGCCGGATTACCATTCCAGTGCAAAAACATGCAGTTTTGTTAACGAGTCGTATTACCAGGGTGGTGTAGCGTAGTGGTTAAGGAACCTGCTAGTGTGAAGTAGCCTGAAAGTTTTGGGTTCGAATCCCGGCTGCCACCGTTGTGCCCTTGAGCAAGGCACTTAACCCTAAGTTGCTCTAGGGAGACTGGCCCGGAACAATTGATAGTTGATGAGTTGTAAGTCGCTTTGGATAAAAGCGTCTGCTAAATGCATAAATGTAAATGTAAATGTATTACCAGAACATTCTGACATGTTTTAGGTCAGTAACCGCAGCTACCTTGCATTGACATGACGTATGACATGATCATTTGAAAAAGTGGTATTCTATGTCCTGAACTGTGCTTGACAAAAAGAATCATTTGACATTTGATGCGAAATTGCCTGAACATGACAAGTGACAATGAATCATTGCCTTCTGCATTGCATGAACATATCAAGTGTGATGTTTTGAGTGTTGACAATGAAAATGTCAAAATGTGGTACAAAAAGCCGGATTACCATTCCAGTGCAAAAACATGCAGTTTTGTTAACGAGTCGTATTACCAGAACGTTCTGACATGTTTTAGGTCAGTAACCGCAGCTACCTTGCATTGACATGACGTATGACATGATCATTTGAAAAAGTGGTATTCTATGTCCTGAACTGTGCTTGACAAAAAGAATCATTTGACATTTGATGCGAAATTGCCTGAACATGACAAGTGACAATGAATCATTGCCTTCTGCATTGCATGAACATATCAAGTGTGATGTTTTGAGTGTTGACAATGAAAATGTCAAAATGTGGTACAAAAAGCCGGATTACCATTCCAGTGCAAAAACATGCAGTTTTGTTAACGAGTCGTATTACCAGAACGTTCTGACATGTTTTAGGTCAGTAACCGCAGCTACCTTGCATTGACATGACGTATGACATGATCATTTGAAAAAGTGGTATTCTATGTCCTGAACTGTGCTTGACAAAAAGAATCATTTGACATTTGATGCGAAATTGCCTGAACATGACAAGTGACAATGAATCATTGCCTTCTGCATTGCATGAACATATCAAGTGTGATGTTTTGAGTGTTGACAATGAAAATGTCAAAATGTGGTACAAAAAGCCGGATTACCATTCCAGTGCAAAAACATGCAGTTTTGTTAACGAGTCGTATTACCAGAACGTTCTGACATGTTTTAGGTCAGTAACCGCAGCTACCTTGCATTGACATGACGTATGACATGATCATTTGAAAAAGTGGTATTCTATGTCCTGAACTGTGCTTGACAAAAAGAATCATTTGACATTTGATGCGAAATTGCCTGAACATGACAAGTGACAATGAATCATTGCCTTCTGCATTGCATGAACATATCAAGTGTGATGTTTTGAGTGTTGACAATGAAAATGTCAAAATGTGGTACAAAAAGCCGGATTACCATTCCAGTGCAAAAACATGCAGTTTTGTTAACGAGTCGTATTACCAGAACGTTCTGACATGTTTTAGGTCAGTAACCGCAGCTACCTTGCATTGACATGACGTATGACATGATCATTTGAAAAAGTGGTATTCTATGTCCTGAACTGTGCTTGACAAAAAGAATCATTTGACATTTGATGCGAAATTGCCTGAACATGACAAGTGACAATGAATCATTGCCTTCTGCATTGCATGAACATATCAAGTGTGATGTTTTGAGTGTTGACAATGAAAATGTCAAAATGTGGTACAAAAAGCCGGATTACCATTCCAGTGCAAAAACATGCAGTTTTGTTAACGAGTCGTATTACCAGAACGTTCTGACATGTTTTAGGTCAGTAACCGCAGCTACCTTGCATTGACATGACGTATGACATGATCATTTGAAAAAGTGGTATTCTATGTCCTGAACTGTGCTTGACAAAAAGAATCATTTGACATTTGATGCGAAATTGCCTGAACATGACAAGTGACAATGAATCATTGCCTTCTGCATTGCATGAACATATCAAGTGTGATGTTTTGAGTGTTGACAATGAAAATGTCAAAATGTGGTACAAAAAGCCGGATTACCATTCCAGTGCAAAAACATGCAGTTTTGTTAACGAGTCGTATTACCAGAACGTTCTGACATGTTTTAGGTCAGTAACCGCAGCTACCTTGCATTGACATGACGTATGACATGATCATTTGAAAAAGTGGTATTCTATGTCCTGAACTGTGCTTGACAAAAAGAATCATTTGACATTTGATGCGAAATTGCCTGAACATGACAAGTGACAATGAATCATTGCCTTCTGCATTGCATGAACATATCAAGTGTGATGTTTTGAGTGTTGACAATGAAAATGTCAAAATGTGGTACAAAAAGCCGGATTACCATTCCAGTGCAAAAACATGCAGTTTTGTTAACGAGTCGTATTACCAGAACGTTCTGACATGTTTTAGGTCAGTAACCGCAGCTACCTTGCATTGACATGACGTATGACATGATCATTTGAAAAAGTGGTATTCTATGTCCTGAACTGTGCTTGACAAAAAGAATCATTTGACATTTGATGCGAAATTGCCTGAACATGACAAGTGACAATGAATCATTGCCTTCTGCATTGCATGAACATATCAAGTGTGATGTTTTGAGTGTTGACAATGAAAATGTCAAAATGTGGTACAAAAAGCCGGATTACCATTCCAGTGCAAAAACATGCAGTTTTGTTAACGAGTCGTATTACCAGAACGTTCTGACATGTTTTAGGTCAGTAACCGCAGCTACCTTGCATTGACATGACGTATGACATGATCATTTGAAAAAGTGGTATTCTATGTCCTGAACTGTGCTTGACAAAAAGAATCATTTGACATTTGATGCGAAATTGCCTGAACATGACAAGTGACAATGAATCATTGCCTTCTGCATTGCATGAACATATCAAGTGTGATGTTTTGAGTGTTGACAATGAAAATGTCAAAATGTGGTACAAAAAGCCGGATTACCATTCCAGTGCAAAAACATGCAGTTTTGTTAACGAGTCGTATTACCAGAACGTTCTGACATGTTTTAGGTCAGTAACCGCAGCTACCTTGCATTGACATGACGTATGACATGATCATTTGAAAAAGTGGTATTCTATGTCCTGAACTGTGCTTGACAAAAAGAATCATTTGACATTTGATGCGAAATTGCCTGAACATGACAAGTGACAATGAATCATTGCCTTCTGCATTGCATGAACATATCAAGTGTGATGTTTTGAGTGTTGACAATGAAAATGTCAAAATGTGGTACAAAAAGCCGGATTACCATTCCAGTGCAAAAACATGCAGTTTTGTTAACGAGTCGTATTACCAGAACGTTCTGACATGTTTTAGGTCAGTAACCGCAGCTACCTTGCATTGACATGACGTATGACATGATCATTTGAAAAAGTGGTATTCTATGTCCTGAACTGTGCTTGACAAAAAGAATCATTTGACATTTGATGCGAAATTGCCTGAACATGACAAGTGACAATGAATCATTGCCTTCTGCATTGCATGAACATATCAAGTGTGATGTTTTGAGTGTTGACAATGAAAATGTCAAAATGTGGTACAAAAAGCCGGATTACCATTCCAGTGCAAAAACATGCAGTTTTGTTAACGAGTCGTATTACCAGAACGTTCTGACATGTTTTAGGTCAGTAACCGCAGCTACCTTGCATTGACATGACGTATGACATGATCATTTGAAAAAGTGGTATTCTATGTCCTGAACTGTGCTTGACAAAAAGAATCATTTGACATTTGATGCGAAATTGCCTGAACATGACAAGTGACAATGAATCATTGCCTTCTGCATTGCATGAACATATCAAGTGTGATGTTTTGAGTGTTGACAATGAAAATGTCAAAATGTGGTACAAAAAGCCGGATTACCATTCCAGTGCAAAAACATGCAGTTTTGTTAACGAGTCGTATTACCAGAACGTTCTGACATGTTTTAGGTCAGTAACCGCAGCTACCTTGCATTGACATGACGTATGACATGATCATTTGAAAAAGTGGTATTCTAGGTATTCAAGGTAACCACACCCTTGATCTTGTTCTGACACATGGAGTACAAATAGAACAACTTACAACCCTACCTCAACACTCTACACTAACTGACCACTACTTATTAACTTTAAAAATCACATTAGACTATGTAGCACCTAACTCAGTCTACTACTACACTAGAAACATAACTCCCAAAACTACAGATGACTTCATAGCAAAAATTCCGTCTCTCCTCGAGCCTCTGCTGAGCCAATATAGCCGTGTATTAGAAGGCTCTATGCCAAGCCCAACCCAAGTTGATCAATTAACTGACAGTGTTGTAAATGTACTATACTCCACATTCAACACAATTGCACCACTTAAAAAGAAAACTAGGAAACAAGAAAAAATTGCCCCATGGTATACCACACAGACTCGCTTACAGAAACAAGCTGCTCGTAGACTTGAAAGGAAATGGTATGCCACTAAACTTGAAGTGTTCCGCCTTGCTTGGAAAGATAGCTTAAAAGAGTACAAGACAGCACTTAACAATGCCAAATCAGCATACTATTCCTCACTTATACACAATAATAAAGATAATCCAAAATTCCTTTTTGACACTATATCCCGTTTAACAAACAGCAGGAACGAGGTGTCCCATTCCATTCCATTAACTCTAAGCAGCAAGGACTTCATGGACTATTTTAATGACAAAATTGAATCTATTAGACTTAAAATACACAATTCCTTTGTAACCTCAAATCCAGTTGGACCACATGTAATGGTTACAGCTAGCTCTAGTCAACCTGTAACATACTTTGATTCATTCACACCCACCAATATATCAGAAATTACGTCTTTGATCTCTTTAGCTAAAGCCTCAACATGCTTATTGGACCCTATCCCAACTGATCTTCTTAAGGCAGCTCTCCCTCTATTGGCTGAGACGATTCTTAAAATGATAAATGACTCACTCATAGCTGGGCATGTCCCAAAATCCTTCAAGACATCAGTTATCAAACCATCAATTAAAAAACCAAACCTTGATCCTGATGTCCTTGCTAATTACAGACCCATATCGAACCTCCCATTTGTTTCAAAAATACTTGCGAAAATAGTGTCTAAGCAAATCTGTAGCTTCTTAAATGACAATAATATCCAGGAAACCTTCCAGTCAGGCTTTAGAACTAATCATAGCACAGAATCAGCCCTAGTTAAAGTCTTCAATGACCTCCTTATCGCATCTGATAATGGATATATATCAATATTAATCCTATTGGATCTTAGTGCTGCATTTGACACTATTGACCATGGTATCCTACTACACAGACTTGAACACATGATAGGCATCAAAGACACTGCATTAGCCTGGTTCAAATCATACCTCTCTGGTCGCTACCAGTTTGTACACGCTCATAATGAGTCATCAACCCATACCAAAGTAAAGTTTGGTGTACCCCAAGGCTCAGTGCTAGGTCCCCTGCTGTTCTCCCTGTACATGTTACCGTTAGGATCTGTTATAAGGAAACATGGTATCACTTTCCACTCCTATGCTGATGATACCCAGCTTTACCTTTCTATGAAGCCTAATGACTATATGCCAATGACTAAACTTGATGCATGTCTCCTAGACATCAAAACCTGGATGACTAATAATTTCCTTTGTTTAAATTCTGATAAAACTGAAGTTATGATGATTGGCCCTAAACAGCTGACCAACACTCTACCCCATCACCAAAACTTACTCAGTGGCCTATCACTGTCATGTAATGCAAAAGTTAAAGACCTTGGGGTAATTATTGACCAGGACCTCTCTCTAAATAGTCATGTAAAACACATTTCAAAAACATCTTTTTTTCACCTACGAAATATTGCTAAGGTTAGAAAGTTCTTATCCTTTGAGGATGCTGAAAAATTAATACACGCATTTATTACTTCCAGGCTCGACTATTGCAATGCTCTGTTCTCTGGGTGTAGCAATACTTGCATCAAAAACCTACAACTAATACAAAATGCTGCGGCCCGAACTCTCACCAGGACTAAAAAATACGAACATATCTCTCCTATCCTTGCTTCCCTACATTGGCTCCCTATTAAAAGTCGAATTGATTTTAAAATACTCCTCCTAACCTACAAAGCCCTCAAGGGCGATGCACCAACATATATTAAAGACTTACTTGTCCCTTACCACCCTCCTAGAACCCTAAGATCCCAAAATGCTGGTCTCCTTGTAATCCCAAGAATATCAAAATCTACGATAGGAGGAAGAGCCTTTTGTTACCGTGCACCCCTCCTGTGGAATAATCTCCCCCCCCACATTCGACAAGCGGACACTCTCAACACCTTTAAGTCTAGACTTAAAACCTTCCTCTTTACTGTTTCCCATAGTTAGGGATGGTGCATGGCAAATCATCACATCTCATGGGTCTTTTGGAAGGGACTGCCTCTGCTGTTGCCCCCAGTTGCGAGGCATGGCAGCCACTGACCACCCCTGCAGTGGTGCTGGTTTACCATGCATCATACCTTAGTTATGCTGCTATAGCCTAGCGCCGCCGCACAACCTTCATGTGTCATGCCGTACAACTCCCTCTCTCTCTCCTTCAGCTCTCTCTCAATATTTATATGTATATATATATATTTTATACACATGTATGTATGCCCAAATTACACATTTGCTTTCTGATGTGTGAGCCTGGCCTAATTCACTATTTTCCTCTGTCCACAATTATCTTTGCTGAGTGTCATCCCTGCCTCATTCTGGCGGACTCCTCTCACCCTCCCCTCCTGAGTGGACTACAACCAACACTACGGGAGGCCCATGTCAGGACCGACTCCCCATCACAGAGGACCTTCCTGGACGCCGATGCTGGGCCCGACCCCTTCCTGAGGCTTCGTGATTGACCCCCCCTCACAATGGCGCTGTCAAATGGACCCTTACTGTTACCCCCATGAACCATCTCACTCCTTCGAGTTTGTCACTATGCCTGGCCGCTGCTACATTGTCCAGCCATAATTCCTGATAACCACCTATAGACTGATTACCATGTAATGTAAAAGTGGGATAATACTCTATTATGAACTATTATGAACCTTAGCTAAACCATAGGCAACTTATAGTCTGTCATGGTTACTACTGATTGTAATTTTTCTCCATGACCCCTGGCAGTTGGGTTAGCCCCTTGAGTCGTGGATCTGCCCAAGGTTTCTTCCTAGATTAACTGAACATAAGGGAGTTTTTCCTTGCCCCTGTTGCTCTTGGGTGCTCCTTCTGTGAAGCGCCATGAGACAATACTATTGTAAAAGGCGCTGTATAAATAAAACTGAATTGAATTGAATTGAAGTGGTATTCTATGTCCTGAACTGTGCTTGACAAAAAGAATCATTTGACATTTGATGCGAAATTGCCTGAACATGACAAGTGACAATGAATCATTGCCTTCTGCATTGCATGAACATATCAAGTGTGATGTTTTGAGTGTTGACAATGAAAATGTCAAAATGTGGTACAAAAAGCCGGATTACCATTCCAGTGCAAAAACATGCAGTTTTGTTAACGAGTCGTATTACCAGAACGTTCTGACATGTTTTAGGTCAGTAACCGCAGCTACCTTGCATTGACATGACGTATGACATGATCATTTGAAAAAGTGGTATTCTATGTCCTGAACTGTGCTTGACAAAAAGAATCATTTGACATTTGATGCGAAATTGCCTGAACATGACAAGTGACAATGAATCATTGCCTTCTGCATTGCATGAACATATCAAGTGTGATGTTTTGAGTGTTGACAATGAAAATGTCAAAATGTGGTACAAAAAGCCGGATTACCATTCCAGTGCAAAAACATGCAGTTTTGTTAACGAGTCGTATTACCAGAACGTTCTGACATGTTTTAGGTCAGTAACCGCAGCTACCTTGCATTGACATGACGTATGACATGATCATTTGAAAAAGTGGTATTCTATGTCCTGAACTGTGCTTGACAAAAAGAATCATTTGACATTTGATGCGAAATTGCCTGAACATGACAAGTGACAATGAATCATTGCCTTCTGCATTGCATGAACATATCAAGTGTGATGTTTTGAGTGTTGACAATGAAAATGTCAAAATGTGGTACAAAAAGCCGGATTACCATTCCAGTGCAAAAACATGCAGTTTTGTTAACGAGTCGTATTACCAGAACGTTCTGACATGTTTTAGGTCAGTAACCGCAGCTACCTTGCATTGACATGACGTATGACATGATCATTTGAAAAAGTGGTATTCTATGTCCTGAACTGTGCTTGACAAAAAGAATCATTTGACATTTGATGCGAAATTGCCTGAACATGACAAGTGACAATGAATCATTGCCTTCTGCATTGCATGAACATATCAAGTGTGATGTTTTGAGTGTTGACAATGAAAATGTCAAAATGTGGTACAAAAAGCCGGATTACCATTCCAGTGCAAAAACATGCAGTTTTGTTAACGAGTCGTATTACCAGAACGTTCTGACATGTTTTAGGTCATAACCGCAGCTACCTTGCATTGACATGACGTATGACATGATCATTTGAAAAAGTGGTATTCTATGTCCTGAACTGTGCTTGACAAAAAGAATCATTTGACATTTGATGCGAAATTGCCTGAACATGACAAGTGACAATGAATCATTGCCTTCTGCATTGCATGAACATATCAAGTGTGATGTTTTGAGTGTTGACAATGAAAATGTCAAAATGTGGTACAAAAAGCCGGATTACCATTCCAGTGCAAAAACATGCAGTTTTGTTAACGAGTCGTATTACCAGAACGTTCTGACATGTTTTAGGTCAGTAACCGCAGCTACCTTGCATTGACATGACGTATGACATGATCATTTGAAAAAGTGGTATTCTATGTCCTGAACTGTGCTTGACAAAAAGAATCATTTGACATTTGATGCGAAATTGCCTGAACATGACAAGTGACAATGAATCATTGCCTTCTGCATTGCATGAACATATCAAGTGTGATGTTTTGAGTGTTGACAATGAAAATGTCAAAATGTGGTACAAAAAGCCGGATTACCATTCCAGTGCAAAAACATGCAGTTTTGTTAACGAGTCGTATTACCAGGGGTGGTGGTAGCGTAGTGGTTAAGGAACCTGCTAGTGTGAATTAGCCTGGAAAGTTTTGGGTTCGAATCCCGCTGCCACCGTTGTGCCCTTGAGCAAGGCACTTAACCCTAAGTTGCTCTAGGGGAGACTGGCCCGGAACAATTGATAGTTGATGAGTTGTAAGTCGCTTTGGATAAAAGCTCTGCTAAATGCATAAATGTAAATGTAAATGTAATGTACCAGAACATTCTGACATGTTTTAGGTCAGTAACCGCAGCTACCTTGCATTGACATGACGTATGACATGATCATTTGAAAAAGTGGTATTCTATGTCCTGAACTGTGCTTGACAAAAAGAATCATTTGACATTTGATGCGAAATTGCCTGAACATGACAAGTGACAATGAATCATTGCCTTCTGCATTGCATGAACATATCAAGTGTGATGTTTTGAGTGTTGACAATGAAAATGTCAAAATGTGGTACAAAAAGCCGGATTACCATTCCAGTGCAAAAACATGCAGTTTTGTTAACGAGTCGTATTACCAGAACGTTCTGACATGTTTTAGGTCAGTAACCGCAGCTACCTTGCATTGACATGACGTATGACATGATCATTTGAAAAAGTGGTATTCTATGTCCTGAACTGTGCTTGACAAAAAGAATCATTTGACATTTGATGCGAAATTGCCTGAACATGACAAGTGACAATGAATCATTGCCTTCTGCATTGCATGAACATATCAAGTGTGATGTTTTGAGTGTTGACAATGAAAATGTCAAAATGTGGTACAAAAAGCCGGATTACCATTCCAGTGCAAAAACATGCAGTTTTGTTAACGAGTCGTATTACCAGAACGTTCTGACATGTTTTAGGTCAGTAACCGCAGCTACCTTGCATTGACATGACGTATGACATGATCATTTGAAAAAGTGGTATTCTATGTCCTGAACTGTGCTTGACAAAAAGAATCATTTGACATTTGATGCGAAATTGCCTGAACATGACAAGTGACAATGAATCATTGCCTTCTGCATTGCATGAACATATCAAGTGTGATGTTTTGAGTGTTGACAATGAAAATGTCAAAATGTGGTACAAAAAGCCGGATTACCATTCCAGTGCAAAAACATGCAGTTTTGTTAACGAGTCGTATTACCAGGGGTGGTGGTAGCGTAGTGGTTAAGGAACCTGCTAGTGTGTAATAGCCTGGAAAGTTTTGGGTTCGAATCCCGCTGCCACCGTTGTGCCCTTGAGCAAGGCACTTAACCTAAGTTGCTCTAGGGAGACTGGCCGGAACAATTGATAGTTGATGAGTTGTAAGTCGCTTTGGATAAAAGCTCTGCTAAATGCATAAATGTAAATGTAAATGTAATGTACCAGAACATTCTGACATGTTTTAGGTCAGTAACCGCAGCTACCTTGCATTGACATGACGTATGACATGATCATTTGAAAAAGTGGTATTCTATGTCCTGAACTGTGCTTGACAAAAAGAATCATTTGACATTTGATGCGAAATTGCCTGAACATGACAAGTGACAATGAATCATTGCCTTCTGCATTGCATGAACATATCAAGTGTGATGTTTTGAGTGTTGACAATGAAAATGTCAAAATGTGGTACAAAAAGCCGGATTACCATTCCAGTGCAAAAACATGCAGTTTTGTTAACGAGTCGTATTACCAGAACGTTCTGACATGTTTTAGGTCAGTAACCGCAGCTACCTTGCATTGACATGACGTATGACATGATCATTTGAAAAAGTGGTATTCTATGTCCTGAACTGTGCTTGACAAAAAGAATCATTTGACATTTGATGCGAAATTGCCTGAACATGACAAGTGACAATGAATCATTGCCTTCTGCATTGCATGAACATATCAAGTGTGATGTTTTGAGTGTTGACAATGAAAATGTCAAAATGTGGTACAAAAAGCCGGATTACCATTCCAGTGCAAAAACATGCAGTTTTGTTAACGAGTCGTATTACCAGAACGTTCTGACATGTTTTAGGTCAGTAACCGCAGCTACCTTGCATTGACATGACGTATGACATGATCATTTGAAAAAGTGGTATTCTATGTCCTGAACTGTGCTTGACAAAAAGAATCATTTGACATTTGATGCGAAATTGCCTGAACATGACAAGTGACAATGAATCATTGCCTTCTGCATTGCATGAACATATCAAGTGTGATGTTTTGAGTGTTGACAATGAAAATGTCAAAATGTGGTACAAAAAGCCGGATTACCATTCCAGTGCAAAAACATGCAGTTTTGTTAACGAGTCGTATTACCAGAACGTTCTGACATGTTTTAGGTCAGTAACCGCAGCTACCTTGCATTGACATGACGTATGACATGATCATTTGAAAAAGTGGTATTCTATGTCCTGAACTGTGCTTGACAAAAAGAATCATTTGACATTTGATGCGAAATTGCCTGAACATGACAAGTGACAATGAATCATTGCCTTCTGCATTGCATGAACATATCAAGTGTGATGTTTTGAGTGTTGACAATGAAAATGTCAAAATGTGGTACAAAAAGCCGGATTACCATTCCAGTGCAAAAACATGCAGTTTTGTTAACGAGTCGTATTACCAGGGTGTGGTAGCGTAGTGGTTAAGGAACTGCTAGTGTGAATTAGCCTGGAAGTTTTGGGTCGAATCCCGCTGCCACCGTTGTGCCCTGAGCAAGGCACTTAACCCTAAGTTGCTCTAGGGAGACTGCCGGAACAATTGATAGTTGATGAGTTGTAAGTCGCTTTGGATAAAGCGTCTGCTAAATGCATAAATGTAAATGTAATGTACCAGAACATTCTGACATGTTTTAGGTCAGTAACCGCAGCTACCTTGCATTGACATGACGTATGACATGATCATTTGAAAAAGTGGTATTCTATGTCCTGAACTGTGCTTGACAAAAAGAATCATTTGACATTTGATGCGAAATTGCCTGAACATGACAAGTGACAATGAATCATTGCCTTCTGCATTGCATGAACATATCAAGTGTGATGTTTTGAGTGTTGACAATGAAAATGTCAAAATGTGGTACAAAAAGCCGGATTACCATTCCAGTGCAAAAACATGCAGTTTTGTTAACGAGTCGTTTTACCAGGGGTGGTGGTAGCATAGTGGTTAAGAACCTGCCTAGTGTGTAATTAGCCTGGAAAGTTTTGGGTTCGAATCCCCGCTGCCACCGTTGTGCCCTTGAGCAAGGCACTTAACCCTAAGTTGCTCTAGGGGAGACTGGCACGGAACAATTGATAGTTGATGAGTTGTAAGTCGCTTTGGATAAAAGCGTCTGCTAAATGCATAAATGTAAATGTAATGTACCAGAACATTCTGACATGTTTTAGGTCAGTAACCGCAGCTACCTTGCATTGACATGACGTATGACATGATCATTTGAAAAAGTGGTATTCTATGTCCTGAACTGTGCTTGACAAAAAGAATCATTTGACATTTGATGCGAAATTGCCTGAACATGACAAGTGACAATGAATCATTGCCTTCTGCATTGCATGAACATATCAAGTGTGATGTTTTGAGTGTTGACAATGAAAATGTCAAAATGTGGTACAAAAAGCCGGATTACCATTCCAGTGCAAAAACATGCAGTTTTGTTAACGAGTCGTATTACCAGAACGTTCTGACATGTTTTAGGTCAGTAACCGCAGCTACCTTGCATTGACATGACGTATGACATGATCATTTGAAAAAGTGGTATTCTATGTCCTGAACTGTGCTTGACAAAAAGAATCATTTGACATTTGATGCGAAATTGCCTGAACATGACAAGTGACAATGAATCATTGCCTTCTGCATTGCATGAACATATCAAGTGTGATGTTTTGAGTGTTGACAATGAAAATGTCAAAATGTGGTACAAAAAGCCGGATTACCATTCCAGTGCAAAAACATGCAGTTTTGTTAACGAGTCGTATTACCAGAACGTTCTGACATGTTTTAGGTCAGTAACCGCAGCTACCTTGCATTGACATGACGTATGACATGATCATTTGAAAAAGTGGTATTCTATGTCCTGAACTGTGCTTGACAAAAAGAATCATTTGACATTTGATGCGAAATTGCCTGAACATGACAAGTGACAATGAATCATTGCCTTCTGCATTGCATGAACATATCAAGTGTGATGTTTTGAGTGTTGACAATGAAAATGTCAAAATGTGGTACAAAAAGCCGGATTACCATTCCAGTGCAAAAACATGCAGTTTTGTTAACGAGTCGTATTACCAGAACGTTCTGACATGTTTTAGGTCAGTAACCGCAGCTACCTTGCATTGACATGACGTATGACATGATCATTTGAAAAAGTGGTATTCTATGTCCTGAACTGTGCTTGACAAAAAGAATCATTTGACATTTGATGCGAAATTGCCTGAACATGACAAGTGACAATGAATCATTGCCTTCTGCATTGCATGAACATATCAAGTGTGATGTTTTGAGTGTTGACAATGAAAATGTCAAAATGTGGTACAAAAGCCGGATTACCATTCCAGTGCAAAAACATGCAGTTTTGTTAACGAGTCGTATTACAGGGGTGGTAGCGTAGTGTTAAGAACCTGCTAGTGTAAGCCTGAAAGTTTGGGTCGATCCGCTGCCACCGTTGTGCCCTTGAGCAAGCACTTAACCCTAGTTGCTCTAGGGGAGACTGCCCGAACAATTGATAGTTGATGAGTTGTAAGTCGCTTGGATAAAAGCGTCTGCTAAATGCATAAATGTAAATGTAAATGTAATGTACCAGAACATTCTGACATGTTTTAGGTCAGTAACCGCAGCTACCTTGCATTGACATGACGTATGACATGATCATTTGAAAAAGTGGTATTCTATGTCCTGAACTGTGCTTGACAAAAAGAATCATTTGACATTTGATGCGAAATTGCCTGAACATGACAAGTGACAATGAATCATTGCCTTCTGCATTGCATGAACATATCAAGTGTGATGTTTTGAGTGTTGACAATGAAAATGTCAAAATGTGGTACAAAAAGCCGGATTACCATTCCAGTGCAAAAACATGCAGTTTTGTTAACGAGTCGTATTACCAGAACGTTCTGACATGTTTTAGGTCAGTAACCGCAGCTACCTTGCATTGACATGACGTATGACATGATCATTTGAAAAAGTGGTATTCTATGTCCTGAACTGTGCTTGACAAAAAGAATCATTTGACATTTGATGCGAAATTGCCTGAACATGACAAGTGACAATGAATCATTGCCTTCTGCATTGCATGAACATATCAAGTGTGATGTTTTGAGTGTTGACAATGAAAATGTCAAAATGTGGTACAAAAAGCCGGATTACCATTCCAGTGCAAAAACATGCAGTTTTGTTAACGAGTCGTATTACAGGGGGTGGTAGCGTAGTGGTTAAGGAACCTGCTAGTGTGTAAGCCTGAAAGTTTTGGTTCGAATCCCGGCTGCCACGTTGTGCCCTTGAGCAAGCACTTAACCCTAGTTGCTCTAGGGGAGACTGCCCGAACATTGATAGTTGATGAGTTGTAAGTCGCTTTGGATAAAAGCGTCTGCTAAATGCATAAATTGTAAATGTAATGTACCAGAACATTCTGACATGTTTTAGGTCAGTAACCGCAGCTACCTTGCATTGACATGACGTATGACATGATCATTTGAAAAAGTGGTATTCTATGTCCTGAACTGTGCTTGACAAAAAGAATCATTTGACATTTGATGCGAAATTGCCTGAACATGACAAGTGACAATGAATCATTGCCTTCTGCATTGCATGAACATATCAAGTGTGATGTTTTGAGTGTTGACAATGAAAATGTCAAAATGTGGTACAAAAAGCCGGATTACCATTCCAGTGCAAAAACATGCAGTTTTGTTAACGAGTCGTATTACCAGAACGTTCTGACATGTTTTAGGTCAGTAACCGCAGCTACCTTGCATTGACATGACGTATGACATGATCATTTGAAAAAGTGGTATTCTATGTCCTGAACTGTGCTTGACAAAAAGAATCATTTGACATTTGATGCGAAATTGCCTGAACATGACAAGTGACAATGAATCATTGCCTTCTGCATTGCATGAACATATCAAGTGTGATGTTTTGAGTGTTGACAATGAAAATGTCAAAATGTGGTACAAAAAGCCGGATTACCATTCCAGTGCAAAAACATGCAGTTTTGTTAACGAGTCGTATTACCAGAACGTTCTGACATGTTTTAGGTCAGTAACCGCAGCTACCTTGCATTGACATGACGTATGACATGATCATTTGAAAAAGTGGTATTCTATGTCCTGAACTGTGCTTGACAAAAAGAATCATTTGACATTTGATGCGAAATTGCCTGAACATGACAAGTGACAATGAATCATTGCCTTCTGCATTGCATGAACATATCAAGTGTGATGTTTTGAGTGTTGACAATGAAAATGTCAAAATGTGGTACAAAAAGCCGGATTACCATTCCAGTGCAAAAACATGCAGTTTTGTTAACGAGTCGTATTACCAGAACGTTCTGACATGTTTTAGGTCAGTAACCGCAGCTACCTTGCATTGACATGACGTATGACATGATCATTTGAAAAAGTGGTATTCTATGTCCTGAACTGTGCTTGACAAAAAGAATCATTTGACATTTGATGCGAAATTGCCTGAACATGACAAGTGACAATGAATCATTGCCTTCTGCATTGCATGAACATATCAAGTGTGATGTTTTGAGTGTTGACAATGAAAATGTCAAAATGTGGTACAAAAAGCCGGATTACCATTCCAGTGCAAAAACATGCAGTTTTGTTAACGAGTCGTATTACCAGAACGTTCTGACATGTTTTAGGTCAGTAACCGCAGCTACCTTGCATTGACATGACGTATGACATGATCATTTGAAAAAGTGGTATTCTATGTCCTGAACTGTGCTTGACAAAAAGAATCATTTGACATTTGATGCGAAATTGCCTGAACATGACAAGTGACAATGAATCATTGCCTTCTGCATTGCATGAACATATCAAGTGTGATGTTTTGAGTGTTGACAATGAAAATGTCAAAATGTGGTACAAAAAGCCGGATTACCATTCCAGTGCAAAAACATGCAGTTTTGTTAACGAGTCGTATTACCAGAACGTTCTGACATGTTTTAGGTCAGTAACCGCAGCTACCTTGCATTGACATGACGTATGACATGATCATTTGAAAAAGTGGTATTCTATGTCCTGAACTGTGCTTGACAAAAAGAATCATTTGACATTTGATGCGAAATTGCCTGAACATGACAAGTGACAATGAATCATTGCCTTCTGCATTGCATGAACATATCAAGTGTGATGTTTTGAGTGTTGACAATGAAAATGTCAAAATGTGGTACAAAAAGCCGGATTACCATTCCAGTGCAAAAACATGCAGTTTTGTTAACGAGTCGTATTACCAGAACGTTCTGACATGTTTTAGGTCAGTAACCGCAGCTACCTTGCATTGACATGACGTATGACATGATCATTTGAAAAAGTGGTATTCTATGTCCTGAACTGTGCTTGACAAAAAGAATCATTTGACATTTGATGCGAAATTGCCTGAACATGACAAGTGACAATGAATCATTGCCTTCTGCATTGCATGAACATATCAAGTGTGATGTTTTGAGTGTTGACAATGAAAATGTCAAAATGTGGTACAAAAAGCCGGATTACCATTCCAGTGCAAAAACATGCAGTTTTGTTAACGAGTCGTATTACCAGGGGTGGTGGTAGCGTAGTGGTTAAGGAACCTGACTAGTGTGTAGTAGCCTGAAAGTTTTGGGTTCGAATCCGCTGCCACCGTTGTGCCTTGAGCAAGGCACTTAACCCTAAGTTGCTCTGGGGAGACTGGCCGGAACAATTGATAGTTGATGAGTTGTAAGTCGCTTTGGATAAAAGCGTCTGCTAAATGCATAAATGTAAATGTAAATGTAATGTACCAGAACATTCTGACATGTTTTAGGTCAGTAACCGCAGCTACCTTGCATTGACATGACGTATGACATGATCATTTGAAAAAGTGGTATTCTATGTCCTGAACTGTGCTTGACAAAAAGAATCATTTGACATTTGATGCGAAATTGCCTGAACATGACAAGTGACAATGAATCATTGCCTTCTGCATTGCATGAACATATCAAGTGTGATGTTTTGAGTGTTGACAATGAAAATGTCAAAATGTGGTACAAAAAGCCGGATTACCATTCCAGTGCAAAAACATGCAGTTTTGTTAACGAGTCGTATTACCAGAACGTTCTGACAGTTTTAGGTCAGTAACCGCAGCTACCTTGCATTGACATGACGTATGACATGATCATTTGAAAAAGTGGTATTCTATGTCCTGAACTGTGCTTGACAAAAAGAATCATTTGACATTTGATGCGAAATTGCCTGAACATGACAAGTGACAATGAATCATTGCCTTCTGCATTGCATGAACATATCAAGTGTGATGTTTTGAGTGTTGACAATGAAAATGTCAAAATGTGGTACAAAAAGCCGGATTACCATTCCAGTGCAAAAACATGCAGTTTTGTTAACGAGTCGTATTACCAGGGGTGGTGGTAGCGTAGTGTTAAGGAACCCTACTAGTGTGTAAGTAGCCTGAAAAGTTTTGGGTTCGAATCCCGGCTGCCACCGTTGTGCCCTTGAGCAAGGCACTTAACCCTAAGTTGCTCTGGGGGAGACTGGCCCGGAACAATTGATAGTTGATGAGTTGTAAGTCGCTTTGCATAAAAGCGTCTGCTAAATGCATAAATGTAAATGTAATGTACCAGAACATTCTGACATGTTTTAGGTCAGTAACCGCAGCTACCTTGCATTGACATGACGTATGACATGATCATTTGAAAAAGTGGTATTCTATGTCCTCAACTGTGCTTGACAAAAAGAATCATTTGACATTTGATGCGAAATTGCCTGAACATGACAAGTGACAATGAATCATTGCCTTCTGCATTGCATGAACATATCAAGTGTGATGTTTTGAGTGTTGACAATGAAAATGTCAAAATGTGGTACAAAAAGCCGGATTACCATTCCAGTGCAAAAACATGCAGTTTTGTTAACGAGTCGTATTACCAGAACTTTCTGACATGTTTTAGGTCAGTAACCGCAGCTACCTTGCATTGACATGACGTATGACATGATCATTTGAAAAAGTGGTATTCTATGTCCTGAACTGTGCTTGACAAAAAGAATCATTTGACATTTGATGCGAAATTGCCTGAACATGACAAGTGACAATGAATCATTGCCTTCTGCATTGCATGAACATATCAAGTGTGATGTTTTGTGTTGACAATGAAAATGTCAAAATGTGGTACAAAAAGCCGGATTACCATTCCAGTGCAAAAACATGCAGTTTTGTTAACGAGTCGTATTACCAGAACGTTCTGACATGTTTTAGGTCAGTAACCGCAGCTACCTTGCATTGACATGACGTATGACATGATCATTTGAAAAAGTGGTATTCTATGTCCTGAACTGTGCTTGACAAAAAGAATCATTTGACATTTGATGCGAAATTGCCTGAACATGACAAGTGACAATGAATCATTGCCTTCTGCATTGCATGAACATATCAAGTGTGATGTTTTGAGTGTTGACAATGAAAATGTCAAAATGTGGTACAAAAAGCCGGATTACCATTCCAGTGCAAAAACATGCAGTTTTGTTAACGAGTCGTATTACCAGGGGTGGTGGTAGCGTAGTGGTTAAGGAACCTGACTAGTGTGTAAGTAGCCTGAAAAGTTTTGGGTTCGAATCCCGGCTGCCACCGTTGTGCCCTTGAGCAAGGCACTTAACCCTAAGTTGCTCTGGGGGAGACTGGCCCGGAACAATTGATAGTTGATGAGCTGTAAGTCGCTTTGGATAAAAGCGTCTGCTAAATGCATAAATGTAAATGTAAATGTAATGTACCAGAACATTCTGACATGTTTTAGGTCAGTAACCGCAGCTACCTTGCATTGACATGACGTATGACATGATCATTTGAAAAAGTGGTATTCTATGTCCTGAACTGTGCTTGACAAAAAGAATCATTTGACATTTGATGCAAAATTGCCTGAACATGACAAGTGACAATGAATCATTGCCTTCTGCATTGCATGAACATATCAAGTGTGATGTTTTGAGTGTTGACAATGAAAATGTCAAAATGTGGTACAAAAAGCCGGATTACCATTCCAGTGCAAAAACATGCAGTTTTGTTAACGAGTCGTATTACCAGAACGTTCTGACATGTTTTAGGTCAGTAACCGCAGCTACCTTGCATTGACATGACGTATGACATGATCATTTGAAAAAGTGGTATTCTATGTCCTGAACTGTGCTTGACAAAAAGAATCATTTGACATTTGATGCGAAATTGCCTGAACATGACAAGTGACAATGAATCATTGCCTTCTGCATTGCATGAACATATCAAGTGTGATGTTTTGAGTGTTGACAATGAAAATGTCAAAATGTGGTACAAAAAGCCGGATTACCATTCCAGTGCAAAAACATGCAGTTTTGTTAACGAGTCGTATTACCAGAACGTTCTGACATGTTTTAGGTCAGTAACCGCAGCTACCTTGCATTGACATGACGTATGACATGATCATTTGAAAAAGTGGTGTCCTATGTCCTGAACTGTGCTTGACAAAAAGAATCATTTGACATTTGATGCGAAATTGCCTGAACATAACAAGTGACAATGAATCATTGCCTTCTGCATTGCATGAACATATCAAGTGTGATGTTTTGAGTGTTGACAATGAAAATGTCAAAATGTGGTACAAAAGCCGGATTACCATTCCAGTGCAAAAACATGCAGTTTTGTTAACGAGTCGTATTACCAGAACGTTCTGACATGTTTTAGGTCAGTAACCGCAGCTACCTTGCATTGACATGACGTATGACATGATCATTTGAAAAAGTGGTATTCTATGTCCTGAACTGTGCTTGACAAAAAGAATCATTTGACATTTGATGCGAAATTGCCTGAACATGACAAGTGACAATGAATCATTGCCTTCTGCATTGCATGAACATATCAAGTGTGATGTTTTGAGTGTTGACAATGAAAATGTCAAAATGTGGTACAAAAAGCCGGATTACCATTCCAGTGCAAAAACATGCAGTTTTGTTAACGAGTCGTATTACCAGAACGTTCTGACATGTTTTAGGTCAGTAACCGCAGCTACCTTGCATTGACATGACGTATGACATGATCATTTGAAAAAGTGGTGTCCTATGTCCTGAACTGTGCTTGACAAAATGAATCATTTGACATTTGATGCGAAATTGCCTGAACATGACAAGTGACAATGAATCATTGCCTTCTGCATTGCATGAACATATCAAGTGTGATGTTTTGAGTGTTGACAATGAAAATGTCAAAATGTGGTACAAAAAGCCGGATTACCATTCCAGTGCAAAAACATGCAGTTTTGTTAACGAGTCGTATTACCAGAACGTTCTGACATGTTTTAGGTCAGTAACCGCAGCTACCTTGCATTGACATGACGTATGACATGATCATTTGAAAAAGTGGTATTCTATGTCCTGAACTGTGCTTGACAAAAAGAATCATTTGACATTTGATGCGAAATTGCCTGAACATGACAAGTGACAATGAATCATTGCCTTCTGCATTGCATGAACATATCAAGTGTGATGTTTTGAGTGTTGACAATGAAAATGTCAAAATGTGGTACAAAAAGCCGGATTACCATTCCAGTGCAAAAACATGCAGTTTTGTTAACGAGTCGTATTACCAGAACGTTCTGACATGTTTTAGGTCAGTAACCGCAGCTACCTTGCATTGACATGACGTATGACATGATCATTTGAAAAAGTGGTATTCTATGTCCTGAACTGTGCTTGACAAAAAGAATCATTTGACATTTGATGCGAAATTGCCTGAACATGACAAGTGACAATGAATCATTGCCTTCTGCATTGCATGAACATATCAAGTGTGATGTTTTGAGTGTTGACAATGAAAATGTCAAAATGTGGTACAAAAAGCCGGATTACCATTCCAGTGCAAAAACATGCAGTTTTGTTAACGAGTCGTATTACCAGAACGTTCTGACATGTTTTAGGTCAGTAACCGCAGCTACCTTGCATTGACATGACGTATGACATGATCATTTGAAAAAGTGGTATTCTATGTCCTGAACTGTGCTTGACAAAAAGAATCATTTGACATTTGATGCGAAATTGCCTGAACATGACAAGTGACAATGAATCATTGCCTTCTGCATTGCATGAACATATCAAGTGTGATGTTTTGAGTGTTGACAATGAAAATGTCAAAATGTGGTACAAAAAGCCGGATTACCATTCCAGTGCAAAAACATGCAGTTTTGTTAACGAGTCGTATTACCAGGGGTGGTGGTAGCGTAGTGGTTAAGGAACCTGACTAGTGTGTAAGTAGCCTGAAAAGTTTTGGGTTCGAATCCCGGCTGCCACCGTTGTGCCCTTGAGCAAGGCACTTAACCCTAAGTTGCTCTGGGGGAGACTGGCCCGGAACAATTGATAGTTGATGAGTTGTAAGTCGCTTTGGATAAAAGCGTCTGCTAAATGCATAAATGTAAATGTAATGTACCAGAACATTCTGACATGTTTTAGGTCAGTAACCGCAGCTTCCTTGCATTGACATGACGTATGACATGATCATTTGAAAAAGTGGTATTCTATGTCCTGAACTGTGCTTGACAAAAAGAATCATTTGACATTTGATGCGAAATTGCCTGAACATGACAAGTGACAATGAATCATTGCCTTCTGCATTGCATGAACATATCAAGTGTGATGTTTTGAGTGTTGACAATGAAAATGTCAAAATGTGGTACAAAAAGCCGGATTACCATTCCAGTGCAAAAACATGCAGTTTTGTTAACGAGTCGTATTACCAGAACGTTCTGACATGTTTTAGGTCAGTAACCGCAGCTACCTTGCATTGACATGACGTATGACATGATCATTTGAAAAAGTGGTATTCTATGTCCTGAACTGTGCTTGACAAAAAGAATCATTTGACATTTGATGCGAAATTGCCTGAACATGACAAGTGACAATGAATCATTGCCTTCTGCATTGCATGAACATATCAAGTGTGATGTTTTGAGTGTTGACAATGAAAATGTCAAAATGTGGTACAAAAACCCGGATTACCATTCCAGTGCAAAAACATGCAGTTTTGTTAACGAGTCGTATTACCAGAACGTTCTGACATGTTTTAGGTCAGTAACCGCAGCTACCTTGCATTGACATGACGTATGACATGATCATTTGAAAAAGTGGTATTCTATGTCCTGAACTGTGCTTGACAAAAAGAATCATTTGACATTTGATGCGAAATTGCCTGAACATGACAAGTGACAATGAATCATTGCCTTCTGCATTGCATGAACATATCAAGTGTGATGTTTTGAGTGTTGACAATGAAAATGTCAAAATGTGGTACAAAAAGCCGGATTACCATTCCAGTGCAAAAACATGCAGTTTTGTTAACGAGTCGTATTACCAGAACGTTCTGACATGTTTTAGGTCAGTAACCGCAGCTACCTTGCATTGACATGACGTATGACATGATCATTTGAAAAAGTGGTATTCTATGTCCTGAACTGTGCTTGACAAAAAGAATCATTTGACATTTGATGCGAAATTGCCTGAACATGACAAGTGACAATGAATCATTGCCTTCTGCATTGCATGAACATATCAAGTGTGATGTTTTGAGTGTTGACAATGAAAATGTCAAAATGTGGTACAAAAAGCCGGATTACCATTCCAGTGCAAAAACATGCAGTTTTGTTAACGAGTCGTATTACCAGGGTGGTGGTAGCGTAGTGGTTAAGGAACCTGCCTAGTGTGTAATTAGCCTGGAAAGTTTTGGGTTCGAATCCTGGCTGCCACCGTTGTGCCCTTGAGCAAGGCACTTAACCCTAGGTTGCTCTAGGGGAGACTGGCCCGGAACAATTGATAGTTGATGAGTTGTAAGTCGCTTTGGATAAAAGCGTCTGCTAAATGCATAAATGTAAATGTAAATGTAATGTACCAGAACATTCTGACATGTTTTAGGTCAGTAACCGCAGCTACCTTGCATTGACATGACGTATGACATGATCATTTGAAAAAGTGGTATTCTATGTCCTGAACTGTGCTTGACAAAAAGAATCATTTGACATTTGATGCGAAATTGCCTGAACATGACAAGTGACAATGAATCATTGCCTTCTGCATTGCATGAACATATCAAGTGTGATGTTTTGAGTGTTGACAATGAAAATGTCAAAATGTGGTACAAAAAGCCGGATTACCATTCCAGTGCAAAAAACATGCAGTTTTGTTAACGAGTCGTCTTGCCAGAACGTTCTGACATGTTTTAGGTCAGTAACCACAGCTACCTTGCATTGACATGACGTATGACATGATCATTTGAAAAAGTGGTATTCTATGTCCTGAACTGTGCTTGACAAAAAGAATCATTTGACATTTGATGCGAAATTGCCTGAACATGACAAGTGACAATGAATCATTGCCTTCTGCATTGCATGAACATATCAAGTGTGATGTTTTGAGTGTTGACAATGAAAATGTCAAAATGTGGTACAAAAAGCCGGATTACCATTCCAGTGCAAAAACATGCAGTTTTGTTAACGAGTCGTATTACCAGAACGTTCTGACATGTTTTAGGTCAGTAACCACAGCTACCTTGCATTGACATGACGTATGACATGATCATTTGAAAAAGTGGTATTCTATGTCCTGAACTGTGCTTGACAAAAAGAATCATTTGACATTTGATGCGAAATTGCCTGAACATAAGTGACAATGAATCATTGCCTTCTGCATTGCATGAACATATCAAGTGTGATGTTTTGAGTGTTGACAATGAAAACGTCAAAATTTGGTACAAAAAGCCGGATTACCATTCCAGTGCAAAAACATGCAGTTTTGTTAACGAGTTGTATTACCAGAACGTTCTGACATGTTTTAGGTCAGTAACCGCAGCTACCTTGCATTGACATGACGTATGACATGATCATTTGAAAAAGTGGTATTCTATGTCCTGAACTGTGCTTGACAAAAAGAATCATTTGACATTTGATGCGAAATTGCCTGAACATGACATGTGACAATGAATCATTGCCTTCTGCATTGCATGAACATATCAAGTGTGATGTTTTGAGTGTTGACAATGAAAATGTCAAAATGTGGTACAAAAAGCCGGATTACCATTCCAGTGCAAAAACATGCAGTTTTGTTAACGAGTCGTATTACCAGGGGTGGTGGTAGCGTAGTGGTTAAGGAACCTGCCTAGTGTGTAATTAGCCTGGAAAGTTTTGGGTTCGAATCCCGGCTGCCACCGATGTGCCCTTCAGCAAGGCACTTAACCCTAAGTTGCTCTAGGGGAGACTGGCCCGGAACAATTGATAGTTGATGAGTTGTAAGTCGCTTTGGATAAAAGCGTTTGCTAAATGCGTAAATGTAAATGTAATGTACCAGAACGTTCTGACATGTTTTAGGTCAGTAACCGCAGCTACCTTGCATTGACATGACGTATGACATGATCATTTGAAAAAGTGGTATTCTATGTCCTGAACTGTGCTTGACAAAAAGAATCATTTGACATTTGATGCGAAATTGCCTGAACATGACAAGTGACAATGAATCATTGCCTTCTGCATTGCATGAACATATCAAGTGTGATGTTTTGAGTGTTGACAATGAAAATGTCAAAATGTGGTACAAAAAGCCGGATTACCATTCCAGTGCAAAAACATGCAGTTTTGTTAACGAGTTGTATTACCAGGGGTGGTGGTAGCGTAGTGGTTAAGGAACCTGCCTAGTGTGTAATTAGCCTGGAAAGTTTTGGGTTCGAATCCCGGCTGCCACCGTTGTGCCCTTGAGCAAGGCAATTAACCCTAAGTTGCTCTAGGGGAGACTGGCCCGGAACAATTGATAGTTGATGAGTTGTAAGTCGCTTTGGATAATAAATGAATGTAAATGTAAATGTAATGTACCAGAACATTCTGACATGTTTTAGGTCAGTAACCGCAGCTACCTTGCATTGACATGACGTATGACATGATCATTTGAAAAAGTGGTATTCTATGTCCTGAACTGTGCTTGACAAAAAGAATCATTTGACATTTGATGCGACATTGCCTGAACATGACAAGTGACAATGAATCATTGCCTTCTGCATTGCATGAACATATCAAGTGTGATGTTTTGAGTGTTGACAATGAAAATGTCAAAATGTGGTACAAAAAGCCGGATTACCATTCCAGTGCAAAAACATGCAGTTTTGTTAACGAGTCGTATTACCAGGGGTGGTGGTAGCGTAGTGGTTAAGGAACCTGGCTAGTGTGTAAATAGCCTGAAAAGTTTTGGGTTCGAATCCCGGCTGCCACCGTTGTGCCTTGAGCAAGGCACTTAACCCTAAGTTGCTCTAGGGGAGACTGGCCCGGAACAATTGATAGTTGATGAGTTGTAAGTCGCTTTGGATAAAAGCGTCTGCTAAATGCATAAATGTAAATGTAAATGTAATGTACCAGAACATTCTGACATGTTTTAGGTCAATAACCGCAGCTACCTTGCATTGACATGACGTATGACATGATCATTTGAAAAAGTGGTATTCTATGTCCTGAACTGTGCTTGACAAATAGAATCATTTGACATTTGACGCGAAATTGCCTGAACATGACAAGTGACAATGAATCATTGCCTTCTGCATTGCATGAACATATCAAGTGTGATGTTTTGAGTGTTGACAATGAAAATGTCAAAATGTGGTACAAAAAGCCGGATTACCATTCCAGAGCAAAAACATGCAGTTTTGTTAACGAGTCGTATTACCAGGGGTGGTGGTAGCGTAGTGGTTAAGGAACCTGCCTAGTGTGTAACTAGCCTGGAAAGTATTGGGTTCGAATCCCGGCTGCCACCGTTGTGCCCTTGAGCAAGGCACTTAACCCTAAGTTGCTCTAGGGGAGACTGGCCCGGAACAATTGATAGTTGATGAGTTGTAAGGCGCTTTGGATAAAAGCGTCTGCTAAATGCATAAATGTATAAATGTAATGTACCAGAACATTCTGACATGTTTTAGGTCAGTAACCGCAGCTACCTTGCATTGACATGACGTATGACATGATCATTTGAAAAAGTGGTATTCTATGTCCTGAACTGTGCTTGACAAAAAGAATCATTTGACATTTGATGCGAAATTGCCTGAACATGACAAGTGACAATGAATCGTTGCCTTCTGCATTGCATGAACATATCAAGTGTGATGTTTTGAGTGTTGACAATGAAAATGTCAAAATGTGGTACAAAAAGCCGGATTACCATTCCAGTGCAAAAACATGCAGTTTTGTTAACGAGTCGTATTACCAGAACGTTCTGACATGTTTTAGGTCAGTAACCGCAGCTACCTTGCATTGACATGACGTATGACATGATCATTTGAAAAAGTAGTATTCTATGTCCTGAACTGTGCTTGACAAAAAGAATCATTTGACATTTGATGCGAATTGCCTGAACATGACAAGTGACAATGAATCATTGCCTTCTGCATTGCATGAACATATCAAGTGTGATGTTTTGAGTGTTGACAATGAAAATGTCAAAATGTGGTACAAAAAGCCGGATTACCATTCCAGTGCAAAAACATGCAGTTTTGTTAACGAGTCGTATTACCAGAACGTTCTGACATGTTTTAGGTCAGTAACCGCAGCTACCTTGCATTGACATGACGTATGACATGATCATTGGAAAAAGTGGTATTCTATGTCCTGAACTGTGCTTGACAAAAAGAATCATTTGACATTTGATGCGAAATTGCCTGAACATGACAAGTGACAATGAATCATTGCCTTCTGCATTGCATGAACATATCAAGTGTGATGTTTTGAGTGTTGACAATGAAAATGTCAAAATGTGGTACAAAAAGCCGGATTACCATTCCAGTGCAAAAACATGCAGTTTTGTTAACGAGTCGTATTACCAGAACGTTCTGACATGTTTTAGGTCAGTAACCGCAGCTACCTTGCATTGACATGACGTATGACATGATCATTTGAAAAAGTGGTATTCTATGTCCTGAACTGTGCTTGACAAAAAGAATCATTTGACATTGATGCGAAATTGCCTGAACATGACAAGTGACAATGAATCATTGCCTTCTGCATTGCATGAACATATCAAGTGTGATGTTTTGAGTGTTGACAATGAAAATGTCAAAATGTGGTACAAAAAGCCGGATTACCATTCCAGTGCAAAAACATGCAGTTTTGTTAACGAGTCGTATTACCAGAACGTTCTGACATGTTTTAGGTCAGTAACCGCAGCTACCTTGCATTGACATGACGTATGACATGATCATTTGAAAAAGTGGTATTCTATGTCCTGAACTGTGCTTGACAAAAAGAATCATTTGACATTTGATGCGAAATTGCCTGAACATGACAAGTGACAATGAATCATTGCCTTCTGCATTGCATGAACATATCAAGTGTGATGTTTTGAGTGTTGACAATGAAAATGTCAAAATGTGGTACAAAAAGCCGGATTACCATTCCAGTGCAAAAACATGCAGTTTTGTTAACGAGTCGTATTACCAGAACGTTCTGACATGTTTTAGGTCAGTAACCACAGCTACCTTGCATTGACATGACGTATGACATGATCATTTGAAAAAGTGGTATTCTATGTCCTGAACTGTGCTTGACAAAAAGAATCATTTGACATTTGATGCGAAATTGCCTGAACATGACAAGTGACAATGAATCATTGCCTTCTGCATTGCATGAACATATCAAGTGTGATGTTTTGAGTGTTGACAATGAAAATGTCAAAATGTGGTACAAAAAGCCGGATTACCATTCCAGTGCAAAAACATGCAGTTTTGTTAACGAGTCGTATTACCAGAACGTTCTGACATGTTTAGGTCAGTAACCACAGCTACCTTGCATTGACATGACGTATGACATGATCATTTGAAAAAGTGGTATTCTATGTCCTGAACTGTGCTTGACAAAAAGAATCATTTGACATTTGATGCGAAATTGCCTGAACATAAGTGACAATGAATCATTGCCTTCTGCATTGCATGAACATATCAAGTGTGATGTTTTGAGTGTTGACAATGAAAACGTCAAAATTTGGTACAAAAAGCCGGATTACCATTCCAGTGCAAAAACATGCAGTTTTGTTAACGAGTTGTATTACCAGAACGTTCTGACATGTTTTAGGTCAGTAACCGCAGCTACCTTGCATTGACATGACGTATGACATGATCATTTGAAAAAGTGGTATTCTATGTCCTGAACTGTGCTTGACAAAAAGAATCATTTGACATTTGATGCGAAATTGCCTGAACATGACATGTGACAATGAATCATTGCCTTCTGCATTGCATGAACATATCAAGTGTGATGTTTTGAGTGTTGACAATGAAAATGTCAAAATGTGGTACAAAAAGCCGGATTACCATTCCAGTGCAAAAACATGCAGTTTTGTTAACGAGTCGTATTACCAGGGGTGGTGGTAGCGTAGTGGTTAAGGAACCTGCCTAGTGTGTAATTAGCCTGGAAAGTTTTGGGTTCGAATCCCGGCTGCCACCGATGTGCCCTTCAGCAAGGCACTTAACCCTAAGTTGCTCTAGGGGAGACTGGCCCGGAACAATTGATAGTTGATGAGTTGTAAGTCGCTTTGGATAAAAGCGTTTGCTAAATGCGTAAATGTAAATGTAATGTACCAGAACGTTCTGACATGTTTTAGGTCAGTAACCGCAGCTACCTTGCATTGACATGACGTATGACATGATCATTTGAAAAAGTGGTATTCTATGTCCTGAACTGTGCTTGACAAAAAGAATCATTTGACATTTGATGCGAAATTGCCTGAACATGACAAGTGACAATGAATCATTGCCTTCTGCATTGCATGAACATATCAAGTGTGATGTTTTGAGTGTTGACAATGAAAATGTCAAAATGTGGTACAAAAAGCCGGATTACCATTCCAGTGCAAAAACATGCAGTTTTGTTAACGAGTTGTATTACCAGGGGTGGTGGTAGCGTAGTGGTTAAGGAACCTGCCTAGTGTGTAATTAGCCTGGAAAGTTTGGGTTCGAATCCCGGCTGCCACCGTTGTGCCCTTGAGCAAGGCAATTAACCCTAAGTTGCTCTAGGGGAGACTGGCCCGGAACAATTGATAGTTGATGAGTTGTAAGTCGCTTTGGATAAAACGTATGTAATGTAAATGTAAATGTAATGTACCAGAACATTCTGACATGTTTTAGGTCAGTAACCGCAGCTACCTTGCATTGACATGACGTATGACATGATCATTTGAAAAAGTGGTATTCTATGTCCTGAACTGTGCTTGACAAAAAGAATCATTTGACATTTGATGCGACATTGCCTGAACATGACAAGTGACAATGAATCATTGCCTTCTGCATTGCATGAACATATCAAGTGTGATGTTTTGAGTGTTGACAATGAAAATGTCAAAATGTGGTACAAAAAGCCGGATTACCATTCCAGTGCAAAAACATGCAGTTTTGTTAACGAGTCGTATTACCAGGGGTGGTGGTAGCGTAGTGGTTAAGGAACCTGGCTAGTGTGTAATAGCCTGAAAAGTTTTGGGTTCGAATCCCGGCTGCCACCGTTGTGCCCTTGAGCAAGGCACTTAACCCTAAGTTGCTCTAGGGGAGACTGGCCCGGAACAATTGATAGTTGATGAGTTGTAAGTCGCTTTGGATAAAAGCGTCTGCTAAATGCATAAATGTAAATGTAAATGTAATGTACCAGAACATTCTGACATGTTTTAGGTCAATAACCGCAGCTACCTTGCATTGACATGACGTATGACATGATCATTTGAAAAAGTGGTATTCTATGTCCTGAACTGTGCTTGACAAATAGAATCATTTGACATTTGACGCGAAATTGCCTGAACATGACAAGTGACAATGAATCATTGCCTTCTGCATTGCATGAACATATCAAGTGTGATGTTTTGAGTGTTGACAATGAAAATGTCAAAATGTGGTACAAAAAGCCGGATTACCATTCCAGTGCAAAAACATGCAGTTTTGTTAACGAGTCGTATTACCAGGGGTGGTGGTAGCGTAGTGGTTAAGGAACCTGCCTAGTGTGTAACTAGCCTGGAAAGTATTGGGTTCGAATCCCGGCTGCCACCGTTGTGCCCTTGAGCAAGGCACTTAACCCTAAGTTGCTCTAGGGGAGACTGGCCCGGAACAATTGATAGTTGATGAGTTGTAAGGCGCTTTGGATAAAAGCGTCTGCTAAATGCATAAATGTAAATGTAATGTTTACCAGAACATTCTGACATGTTTTAGGTCAGTAACCGCAGCTACCTTGCATTGACATGACGTATGACATGATCATTTGAAAAAGTGGTATTCTATGTCCTGAACTGTGCTTGACAAAAAGAATCATTTGACATTGATGCGAAATTGCCTGAACATGACAAGTGACAATGAATCGTTGCCTTCTGCATTGCATGAACATATCAAGTGTGATGTTTTGAGTGTTGACAATGAAAATGTCAAAATGTGGTACAAAAAGCCGGATTACCATTCCAGTGCAAAAACATGCAGTTTTGTTAACGAGTCGTATTACCAGAACGTTCTGACATGTTTTAGGTCAGTAACCGCAGCTACCTTGCATTGACATGACGTATGACATGATCATTTGAAAAAGTGGTATTCTATGTCCTGAACTGTGCTTGACAAAAAGAATCATTTGACATTTGATGCGAAATTGCCTGAACATGACAAGTGACATGAATCATTGCCTTCTGCATTGCATGAACATATCAAGTGTGATGTTTGAGTGTTGACAATGAAAATGTCAAAATGTGGTACAAAAAGCCGGATTACCATTCCAGTGCAAAAACATGCAGTTTTGTTAACGAGTCGTATTACCAGAACGTTCTGACATGTTTTAGGTCAGTAACCGCAGCTACCTTGCATTGACATGACGTATGACATGATCATTGGAAAAAGTGGTATTCTATGTCCTGAACTGTGCTTGACAAAAAGAATCATTTGACATTTGATGCGAAATTGCCTGAACATGACAAGTGACAATGAATCATTGCCTTCTGCATTGCATGAACATATCAAGTGTGATGTTTTGAGTGTTGACAATGAAAATGTCAAAATGTGGTACAAAAAGCCGGATTACCATTCCAGTGCAAAAACATGCAGTTTTGTTAACGAGTCGTATTACCAGAACGTTCTGACATGTTTTAGGTCAGTAACCGCAGCTACCTTGCATTGACATGACGTATGACATGATCATTTGAAAAAGTGGTATTCTATGTCCTGAACTGTGCTTGACAAAAAGAATCATTTGACATTTGATGCGAAATTGCCTGAACATGACAAGTGACAATGAATCATTGCCTTCTGCATTGCATGAACATATCAAGTGTGATGTTTTGAGTGTTGACAATGAAAATGTCAAAATGTGGTACAAAAAGCCGGATTACCATTCCAGTGCAAAAACATGCAGTTTTGTTAACGAGTCGTATTACCAGAACGTTCTGACATGTTTTAGGTCAGTAACCGCAGCTACCTTGCATTGACATGACGTATGACATGATCATTTGAAAAAGTGGTATTCTATGTCCTGAACTGTGCTTGACAAAAAGAATCATTTGACATTTGATGCGAAATTGCCTGAACATGACAAGTGACAATGAATCATTGCCTTCTGCATTGCATGAACATATCAAGTGTGATGTTTTGAGTGTTGACAATGAAAATGTCAAAATGTGGTACAAAAAGCCGGATTACCATTCCAGTGCAAAAACATGCAGTTTTGTTAACGAGTCGTATTACCAGAACGTTCTGACATGTTTTAGGTCAGTAACCGCAGCTACCTTGCATTGACATGACGTATGACATGATCATTTGAAAAAGTGGTATTCTATGTCCTGAACTGTGCTTGACAAAAAGAATCATTTGACATTTGATGCGAAATTGCCTGAACATGACAAGTGACAATGAATCATTGCCTTCTGCATTGCATGAACATATCAAGTGTGATGTTTTGAGTGTTGACAATGAAAATGTCAAAATGTGGTACAAAAAGCCGGATTACCATTCCAGTGCAAAAACATTCAGTTTGTTAACGAGTCGTATTACCAGGGGTGGTGGGTAGTGGTAGCGTAGTGGTTAAGGAACCTGGCTAGTGTGTAAGTAGCCTGGAAGGTTGTGGGTTCAAATCCCAGCTGCCACCGTTGTGCCCTTGAGCAAGGCACTTAACCCTAAGTTGCTCTGGGGGAGACTGGCCCGGAACAATTGATAGTTGATGAGTTGTAAGTCGCTTTGGATAAAAGCGTCTGCTAAATGCATAAATGTAAATGTAAATGTAATGTACCGAACATTCTGACATGTTTTAGGTCAGTAACCGCAGCTACCTTGCATTGACATGACGTATGACATGATCATTTGAAAAAGTGGTATTCTATGTCCTGAACTGTGCTTGACAAAAAGAATCATTTGACATTTGATGCGAAATTGCCTGAACATGACAAGTGACAATGAATCATTGCCT
Source organism: Tenualosa ilisha (assembly GCA_015244755.2). NCBI lineage: Eukaryota > Metazoa > Chordata > Actinopteri > Clupeiformes > Clupeidae > Tenualosa > Tenualosa ilisha. The sequence continues at coordinate 10,883 of PYXC01002475.1, read as the reverse complement.
TCTGCATTGCATGAACATATCAAGTGTGATGTTTTGAGTGTTGACAATGAAAATGTCAAAATGTGGTACAAAAAGCCGGATTACCATTCCAGTGCAAAAACATGCAGTTTTGTCAACGAGTCGTATTACCAGAACGTTCTGACATGTTTTAGGTCAGTAACCGCAGCTACCTTGCATTGACATGACGTATGACATGATCATTTGAAAAAGTGGTATTCTATGTCCTGAACTGTGCTTGACAAAAGAATCATTTGACATTTGATGCGAAATTGCCTGAACATGACAAGTGACAATGAATCATTGCCTTCTGCATTGCATGAACATATCAAGTGTGATGTTTTGAGTGTTGACAATGAAAATGTCAAAATGTGGTACAAAAAGCCGGATTACCATTCCAGTGCAAAAACATGCAGTTTTGTTAACGAGTCGTATTACCAGGGTGGTGGTAGCGTAGTGGTTAAGAATATCCAGAATTCTGACATGTTTTAGGTCAGTAACCGCAGCTACCTTGCATTGACATGACGTATGACATGATCATTTGAAAAAGTGGTATTCTATGTCCTGAACTGTGCTTGACAAAAAGAATCATTTGACATTTGATGCGAAATTGCCTGAACATGACAAGTGACAATGAATCATTGCCTTCTGCATTGCATGAACATATCAAGTGTGATGTTTTGAGTGTTGACAATGAAAATGTCAAAATGTGGTACAAAAAGCCGGATTACCATTCCAGTGCAAAAACATGCAGTTTTGTTAACGAGTCGTATTACCAGAACGTTCTGACATGTTTTAGGTCAGTAACCGCAGCTAGCTTGACGTATGACATGATCATTTGAAAAAGTGGTATTCTATGTCCTGAACTGTGCTTGACAAAAAGAATCATTTGACATTTGATGCGAAATTGCCTGAACATGACAAGTGACAATGAATCATTGCCTTCTGCATTGCATGAACATATCAAGTGTGATGTTTTGAGTGTTGACAATGAAAATGTCAAAATGTGGTACAAAAAGCCGGATTACCATTCCAGTGCAAAAACATGCAGTTTTGTTAACGAGTCGTATTACCAGAACGTTCTGACATGTTTTAGGTCAGTAACCGCAGCTACCTTGCATTGACATGACGTATGACATGATCATTTGAAAAAGTGGTATTCTATGTCCTGAACTGTGCTTGACAAAAAGAATCATTTGACATTTGATGCGAAATTGCCTGAACATGACAAGTGACAATGAATCATTGCCTTCTGCATTGCATGAACATATCAAGTGTGATGTTTTGAGTGTTGACAATGAAAATGTCAAAATGTGGTACAAAAAGCCGGATTACCATTCCAGTGCAAAAACATGCAGTTTTGTTAACGAGTCGTATTACCAGAACGTTCTGACAGGTTTTAGGTCAGTAACCGCAGCTATGCATGACGTATGACATGATCATTTGAAAAAGTGGTATTCTATGTCCTGAACTGTGCTTGACAAAAAGAATCATTTGACATTTGATGCGAAATTGCCTGAACATGACAAGTGACAATGAATCATTGCCTTCTGCATTGCATGAACATATCAAGTGTGATGTTTTGAGTGTTGACAATGAAAATGTCAAAATGTGGTACAAAAAGCCGGATTACCATTCCAGTGCAAAAACATGCAGTTTTGTTAACGAGTCGTATTACCAGAACGTTCTGACATGTTTTAGGTCAGTAACCGCAGCTACCTTGCATTGACATGACGTATGACATGATCATTTGAAAAAGTGGTATTCTATGTCCTGAACTGTGCTTGACAAAAAGAATCATTTGACATTTGATGCGAAATTGCCTGAACATGACAAGTGACAATGAATCATTGCCTTCTGCATTGCATGAACATATCAAGTGTGATGTTTTGAGTGTTGACAATGAAAATGTCAAAATGTGGTACAAAAAGCCGGATTACCATTCCAGTGCAAAAACATGCAGTTTTGTTAACGAGTCGTATTACCAGAACGTTCTGACAGGTTTTAGGTCAGTAACCGCAGCTACATGACGTATGACATGATCATTTGAAAAAGTGGTATTCTATGTCCTGAACTGTGCTTGACAAAAAGAATCATTTGACATTTGATGCGAAATTGCCTGAACATGACAAGTGACAATGAATCATTGCCTTCTGCATTGCATGAACATATCAAGTGTGATGTTTTGAGTGTTGACAATGAAATGTCAAAATGTGGTACAAAAAGCCGGATTACCATTCCAGTGCAAAAACATGCAGTTTTGTTAACGAGTCGTATTACCAGAACGTTCTGACATGTTTTAGGTCAGTAACCGCAGCTACCTTGCATTGACATGACGTATGACATGATCATTTGAAAAAGTGGTATTCTATGTCCTGAACTGTGCTTGACAAAAAGAATCATTTGACATTTGATGCGAAATTGCCTGAACATGACAAGTGACAATGAATCATTGCCTTCTGCATTGCATGAACATATCAAGTGTGATGTTTTGAGTGTTGACAATGAAAATGTCAAAATGTGGTACAAAAAGCCGGATTACCATTCCAGTGCAAAAACATGCAGTTTTGTTCACGAGTCGTATTACCAGAACGTTCTGACAGGTTTTAGGTCAGTAACCGCAGCTACCTTGCATTGACATGACGTATGACATGATCGTTTGAAAAAGTGGTATTCTATGTCCTGAACTGTGCTTGACAAAAAGAATCATTTGACATTTGATGCGAATTGCCTGAACATGACAAGTGACAATGAATCATTGCCTTCTGCATTGCATGAACATATCAAGTGTGATGTTTTGAGTGTTGACAATGAAAATGTCAAAATGTGGTACAAAAAGCCGGATTACCATTCCAGTGCAAAAACATGCAGTTTTGTTAACGAGTCGTATTACCAGAACGTTCTGACAGGTTTTAGGTCAGTAACCGCAGCTACCTTGCATTGACATGACGTATGACAGATCATTTGAAAAAGTGGTATTCTATGTCCTGAACTGTGCTTGACAAAAAGAATCATTTGACATTTGATGCGAAATTGCCTGAACATGACAAGTGACAATGAATCATTGCCTTCTGCATTGCATGAACATATCAAGTGTGATGTTTTGAGTGTTGACAATGAAAATGTCAAAATGTGGTACAAAAAGCCGGATTACCATTCCAGTGCAAAAACATTCAGTTTTGTTAACGAGTCGTATTACCAGGGGTGGGGGGGGTGGTAGCGTAGTGGTTAAGGAACCTGGCTAGTGTGTAAGTAGCCTGGAAGGTTGTGGGTTCAATCCCAGCTGCCACCGTTGTGCCCTTGAGCAAGGCACTTAACCCTAGGTTGCTCTGGGGGAGACTGGCCCGGAACAATTGATAGTTGATGAGTTGTAAGTCGCTTTGGATAAAAGCGTCTGCTAAATGCATAAATGTAAATGTAATGTACCAGAACATTCTGACATGTTTTAGGTCAGTAACCGCAGCTACCTTGCATTGACATGACGTATGACATGATCATTTGAAAAAGTGGTATTCTATGTCCTGAACTGTGCTTGACAAAAAGAATCATTTGACATTTGATGCGAAATTGCCTGAACATGACAAGTGACAATGAATCATTGCCTTCTGCATTGCATGAACATATCAAGTGTGATGTTTTGAGTGTTGACAATGAAAATGTCAAAATGTGGTACAAAAAGCCGGATTACCATTCCAGTGCAAAAACATGCAGTTTTGTTAACGAGTCGTATTACCAGGGGTGGTGGTAGCGTAGTGTTTAAGGAACCTGACTAGTGTGTAAGTAGCCTGAAAGTTTTGGGTTCGAATCCCGGCTGCCATCGTTGTGCCCTTGAGCAAGGCACTTAACCCTAAGTTGCTCTGGGGGAGACTGGCTCGGAACAATTGATAGTTGATGAGTTGTAAGTCGCTTTGGATAAAAGCGTCTGTAAATGCATAAATGTAAACGTAAATGTAATGTACCAGAACATTCTGACATGTTTTAGGTCAGTAACCGCAGCTACCTTGCATTGACATGACGTATGACATGATCATTTGAAAAAGTGGTATTCTATGTCCTGAACTGTGCTTGACAAAAAGAATCATTTGACATTTGATGCGAAATTGCCTGAACATGACAAGTGACAATGAATCATTGCCTTCTGCATTGCATGAACATATCAAGTGTGATGTTTTGAGTGTTGACAATGAAAATGTCAAAATGTGGTACAAAAAGCCGGATTACCATTCCAGTGCAAAAACATGCAGTTTTGTTAACGAGTCGTATTACCAGAACGTTCTGACAGGTTTTAGGTCAGTAACCGCAGCTACCTTGCATTGACATGACGTATGACATGATCATTTGAAAAAGTGGTATTCTATGTCCTGAACTGTGCTTGACAAAAAGAATCATTTGACATTTGATGCGAAATTGCCTGAACATGACAAGTGACAATGAATCATTGCCTTCTGCATTGCATGAACATATCAAGTGTGATGTTTTGAGTGTTGACAATGAAAATGTCAAAATGTGGTACAAAAAGCCGGATTACCATTCCAGTGCAAAAACATGCAGTTTTGTTAACGAGTCTATTACCAGGGGTGGTGGTAGCGTAGTGGTTAAGGAACCTGACTAGTGTGTAAGTAGCCTGAAAAGTTTTGGGTTCGAATCCCGGCTGCCACCGTTGTGCCCTTGAGCAAGGCACTTAACCCTAAGTTGCTCTGGGGGAGACTGGCCCGGAACAATTGATAGTTGATCAGTTGTAAGTCGCTTTGGATAAAAGCGTCTGCTAAATGCATAAATGTAAATGTAAATGTAATGTACCAGAACATTCTGACATGTTTTAGGTCAGTAACCGCAGCTACCTTGCATTGACATGACGTATGACATGATCATTTGAAAAAGTGGTATTCTATGTCCTCAACTGTGCTTGACAAAAAGAATCATTTGACATTTGATGCGAAATTGCCTGAACATGACAAGTGACAATGAATCATTGCCTTCTGCATTGCATGAACATATCAAGTGTGATGTTTTGAGTGTTGACAATGAAAATGTCAAAATGTGGTACAAAAAGCCGGATTACCATTCCAGTGCAAAAACATGCAGTTTTGTTAACGAGTCGTATTACCAGGGGTGGTGGTAGCGTAGTGGTTAAGGAACCTGACTAGTGTGTAAGTAGCCTGAAAATTTTTGGGTTCGAATCCCGGCTGCCACCGTTGTGCCCTTGAGCAAGGCACTTAACCCTAAGTTGCTCTGGGGGAGACTGGCCCGGAACAATTGATAGTTGATGAGTTGTAAGTCGCTTTGGATAAAAGCGTCTGCTAAATGCATAAATGTGAATGTAAATGTAATGTACCAGAACATTCTGACATGTTTTAGGTCAGTAACCGCAGCTACCTTGCATTGACATGACGTATGACATGATCATTTGAAAAAGTGGTATTCTATGTCCTCAACTGTGCTTGACAAAAAGAATCATTTGACATTTGATGCGAAATTGCCTGAACATGACAAGTGACAATGAATCATTGCCTTCTGCATTGCATGAACATATCAAGTGTGATGTTTTGAGTGTTGACAATGAAAATGTCAAAATGTGGTACAAAAAGCCGGATTACCATTCCAGTGCAAAAACATGCAGTTTTGTTAACGAGTCGTATTACCAGAACGTTCTGACATGTTTTAGGTCAGTAACCGCAGCTACCTTGCATTGACATGACGTATGACATGATCATTTGAAAAAGTGGTATTCTATGTCCTGAACTGTGCTTGACAAAAAGAATCATTTGACATTTGATGCGAAATTGCCTGAACATGACAACAATGAATCATTGCCTTCTGCATTGCATGAACATATCAAGTGTGATGTTTTGAGTGTTGACAATGAAAATGTCAAAATGTGGTACAAAAAGCCGGATTACCATTCCAGTGCAAAAACATGCAGTTTTGTTAACGAGTCGTATTACCAGAACGTTCTGACATGTTTTAGGTCAGTAACCGCAGCTACCTTGCATTGACATGACGTATGACATGATCATTTGAAAAAGTGGTATTCTATGTCCTGAACTGTGCTTGACAAAAAGAATCATTTGACATTTGATGCGAAATTGCCTGAACATGACAAGTGACAATGAATCATTGCCTTCTGCATTGCATGAACATATCAAGTGTGATGTTTTGAGTGTTGACAATGAAAATGTCAAAATGTGGTACAAAAAGCCGGATTACCATTCCAGTGCAAAAACATGCAGTTTTGTTAACGAGTCGTATTACCAGGGGTGGTGGTAGCGTAGTGGTTAAGGAACCTGACTAGTGTGTAAGTAGCCTGAAAAGTTTTGGGTTCGAATCCCGGCTGCCACCGTTGTGCCCTTGAGCAAGGCACTTAACCCTAAGTTGCTCTGGGGAGACTGGCCCGGAATAATTGATAGTTGATGAGTTGTAAGTCGCTTTGGATAAAAGCGTCTGCTAAATGCATAAATGTGAATGTAAATGTAATGTACCAGAACATTCTGACATGTTTTAGGTCAGTAACCGCAGCTACCTTGCATTGACATGACGTATGACATGATCATTTGAAAAAGTGGTATTCTATGTCCTCAACTGTGCTTGACAAAAAGAATCATTTGACATTTGATGCGAAATTGCCTGAACATGACAAGTGACAATGAATCATTGCCTTCTGCATTGCATGAACATATCAAGTGTGATGTTTTGAGTGTTGACAATGAAAATGTCAAAATGTGGTACAAAAAGCCGGATTACCATTCCAGTGCAAAAACATGCAGTTTTGTTAACGAGTCGTATTACCAGAACGTTCTGACATGTTTTAGGTCAGTAACCGCAGCTACCTTGCATTGACATGACGTATGACATGATCATTTGAAAAAGTGGTATTCTATGTCCTGAACTGTGCTTGTCAAAAAGAATCATTTGACATTTGATGCGAAATTGCCTGAACATGACAACAATGAATCATTGCCTTCTGCATTGCATGAACATATCAAGTGTGATGTTTTGAGTGTTGACAATGAAAATGTCAAAATGTGGTACAAAAAGCCGGATTACCATTCCAGTGCAAAAACATGCAGTTTTGTTAACGAGTCGTATTACCAGAACGTTCTGACATGTTTTAGGTCAGTAACCGCAGCTACCTTGCATTGACATGACGTATGACATGATCATTTGAAAAAGTGGTATTCTATGTCCTGAACTGTGCTTGACAAAAAGAATCATTTGACATTTGATGCGAAATTGCCTGAACATGACAAGTGACAATGAATCATTGCCTTCTGCATTGCATGAACATATCAAGTGTGATGTTTTGAGTGTTGACAATGAAAATGTCAAAATGTGGTACAAAAAGCCGGATTACCATTCCAGTGCAAAAACATGCAGTTTTGTTAACGAGTCGTATTACCAGGGGTGGTGGTAGCGTAGTGGTTAAGGAACCTGACTAGTGTGTAAGTAGCCTGAAAAGTTTTGGGTTCGAATCCCGGCTGCCACCGTTGTGCCCTTGAGCAAGCACTTAACCCTAAGTTGCTCTGGGGGAGACTGGCCCGGAACAATTGATAGTTGATGAGTTGTAAGTCGCTTTGGATAAAAGCGTCTGCTAAATGCATAAATGTAAATGTAATGTACCAGAACATTCTGATATGTTTTAGGTCAGTAACCGCAGCTACCTTGCATTGACATGACGTATGACATGATCATTTGAAAAAGTGGTATTCTATGTCCTCAACTGTGCTTGACAAAAAGAATCATTTGACATTTGATGCGAAATTGCCTGAACATGACAAGTGACAATGAATCATTGCCTTCTGCATTGCATGAACATATCAAGTGTGATGTTTTGAGTGTTGACAATGAAAATGTCAAAATGTGGTACAAAAAGCCGGATTACCATTCCAGTGCAAAAACATGCAGTTTTGTTAACGAGTCGTATTACCAGAACGTTCTGACATGTTTTAGGTCAGTAACCGCAGCTACCTTGCATTGACATGATGTATGACATGATCATTTGAAAAAGTGGTGTCCTATGTCCTGAACTGTGCTTGACAAAAAGAATCATTTGACATTTGATGCGAAATTGCCTGAACATGACAAGTGACAATGAATCATTGCCTTCTGCATTGCATGAACATATCAAGTGTGATGTTTTGAGTGTTGACAATGAAAATGTCAAAATGTGGTACAAAAAGCCGGATTACCATTCCAGTGCAAAAACATGCAGTTTTGTTAACGAGTCGTATTACCAGAACGTTCTGACATGTTTTAGGTCAGTAACCGCAGCTACCTTGCATTGACATGACGTATGACATGATCATTTGAAAAAGTGGTATTCTATGTCCTGAACTGTGCTTGACAAAAAGAATCATTTGACATTTGATGCGAAATTGCCTGAACATGACAAGTGACAATGAATCATTGCCTTCTGCATTGCATGAACATATCAAGTGTGATGTTTTGAGTGTTGACAATGAAAATGTCAAAATGTGGTACAAAAAGCCGGATTACCATTCCAGTGCAAAAACATGCAGTTTTGTTAACGAGTCGTATTACCAGAACGTTCTGACATGTTTTAGGTCAGTAACCGCAGCTACCTTGCATTGACATGACGTATGACATGATCATTTGAAAAAGTGGTATTCTAGGTATTCAAGGTAACCACACCCTTGATCTTGTTCTGACACATGGAGTACAAATAGAACAACTTACAACCTTACCTCAACACTCTACACTAACTGACCACTACTTATTAACTTTAAAAATCACATTAGACTATGTAGCACCTAACTCAGTCTACTACTACACTAGAAACATAACTCCCAAAACTACAGATGACTTCATAGCAAAAATTCCGTCTCTCCTCGAGCCTCTGCTGAGCCAATATAGCCGTGTATTAGAAGGCTCTATGCCAAGCCCAACCCAAGTTGATCAATTAACTGACAGTGTTGTAAATGTACTATACTCCACATTCAACACAATTGCACCACTTAAAAAGAAAACTAGGAAACAAGAAAAAATTGCCCCATGGTATACCACACAGACTCGCTTACAGAAACAAGCTGCTCGTAGACTTGAAAGGAAATGGTATGCCACTAAACTTGAAGTGTTCCGCCTTGCTTGGAAAGATAGCTTAAAAGAGTACAAGACAGCACTTAACAATGCCAAATCAGCATACTATTCCTCACTTATACACAATAATAAAGATAATCCAAAATTCCTTTTTGACACTATATCCCGTTTAACAAACAGCAGGAACGAGGTGTCCCATTCCATTCCATTAACTCTAAGCAGCAAGGACTTCATGGACTATTTTAATGACAAAATTGAATCTATTAGACTTAAAATACACAATTCCTTTGTAACCTCAAATCCAGTTGGACCACATGTAATGGTTACAGCTAGCTCTAGTCAACCTGTAACATACTTTGATTCATTCACACCCACCAATATATCAGAAATTACGTCTTTGATCTCTTTAGCTAAAGCCTCAACATGCTTATTGGACCCTATCCCAACTGATCTTCTTAAGGCAGCTCTCCCTCTATTGGCTGAGACGATTCTTAAAATGATAAATGACTCACTCATAGCTGGGCATGTCCCAAAATCCTTCAAGACATCAGTTATCAAACCATCAATTAAAAAACCAAACCTTGATCCTGATGTCCTTGCTAATTACAGACCCATATCGAACCTCCCATTTGTTTCAAAAATACTTGCGAAAATAGTGTCTAAGCAAATCTGTAGCTTCTTAAATGACAATAATATCCAGGAAACCTTCCAGTCAGGCTTTAGAACTAATCATAGCACAGAATCAGCCCTAGTTAAAGTCTTCAATGACCTCCTTATCGCATCTGATAATGGATATATATCAATATTAATCCTATTGGATCTTAGTGCTGCATTTGACACTATTGACCATGGTATCCTACTACACAGACTTGAACACATGATAGGCATCAAAGACACTGCATTAGCCTGGTTCAAATCATACCTCTCTGGTCGCTACCAGTTTGTACACGCTCATAATGAGTCATCAACCCATACCAAAGTAAAGTTTGGTGTACCCCAAGGCTCAGTGCTAGGTCCCCTGCTGTTCTCCCTGTACATGTTACCGTTAGGATCTGTTATAAGGAAACATGGTATCACTTTCCACTCCTATGCTGATGATACCCAGCTTTACCTTTCTATGAAGCCTAATGACTATATGCCAATGACTAAACTTGATGCATGTCTCCTAGACATCAAAACCTGGATGACTAATAATTTCCTTTGTTTAAATTCTGATAAAACTGAAGTTATGATGATTGGCCCTAAACAGCTGACCAACACTCTACCCATCACCAAAACTTACTCAGTGGCCTATCACTGTCATGTAATGCAAAAGTTAAAGACCTTGGGGTAATTATTGACCAGGACCTCTCTCTAAATAGTCATGTAAAACACATTTCAAAACATCTTTTTTTCACCTACGAAATATTGCTAAGGTTAGAAAGTTCTTATCCTTTGAGGATGCTGAAAAATTAATACACGCATTTATTACTTCCAGGCTCGACTATTGCAATGCTCTGTTCTCTGGGTGTAGCAATACTTGCATCAAAAACCTACAACTAATACAAAATGCTGCGGCCCGAACTCTCACCAGGACTAAAAAATACGAACATATCTCTCCTATCCTTGCTTCCCTACATTGGCTCCCTATTAAAAGTCGAATTGATTTTAAAATACTCCTCCTAACCTACAAAGCCCTCAAGGGCGATGCACCAACATATATTAAAGACTTACTTGTCCCTTACCACCCTCCTAGAACCCTAAGATCCCAAAATGCTGGTCTCCTTGTAATCCCAAGAATATCAAAATCTACGATAGGAGGAAGAGCCTTTTGTTACCGTGCACCCCTCCTG
>PYXC01002474.1:77500-81987 GCA_015244755.2 Tenualosa ilisha | reverse complement strand
CACAAACACACACAACCAGAGTATAGGAGGCCACTGCACAGGCAGTCAGAGGTAAACACACACACTCAACCAGAGCATAGAGGAGGCCACTGCACAGGCAGTCAGAGGTAAACACACACACACGCACACACACACTCAACCAGAGCATAGAGGAGGCCACTGCACAGGCAGTCAGAGGTAAACACACACACTCAACCAGAGCATAGAGGAGGCCACTGCACAGGCAGTCAGAGGTAAACACACACACTCAACCAGAGCATAGAGGAGGCCACTGCACAGGCAGTCAGAGGTAAACACACACACACGCACACACACACTCAACCAGAGCATAGAGGAGGCCACTGCACAGGCAGTCAGAGGTAAACACACACACACACACACACACACACAAACACACACAACCAGAGTATAGGGAGGCCACTGCACAGGCAGTCAGAGGTAAACACACACACACACAAACACACACACAACTAGAGTGTAGAGGAGGCCACTGCACAGGCAGTCAGAGGTAAACACACACACACACACACACACACACACAACTAGAGTGTAGAGGAGGCCACTGCACAGGCAGTCAGAGGTAAACACACACACACACACACACACACTCATGTAACAGTATAGGCATGCATGTTGCTGCTGAGCAGTATGTATGTTAGTAAAGTTTACCCTCCACTGACTTCACACACAACTCCCAGTCCAAGTACACACACACTGTCTCTCAATCAGCACCTGAAATTAGTGCGTTGCCTGTACCTTTTACACTAACTGATACAGGTTCGGTTGTCCGTTGGACCCCCAAGGAACCCACCTCAGCAGATACATTTACCTGCAGGTCTGGTCTGATCTAAACAGTCTACTATCTTTCTCTCTCTCTCACTCACTCTCGCTTTCTCTCTCTATCTCCCTTTTTCTCTCTCTCTCTCTATGTCTCTCTCTCTCTCTCTCTCTCGGTGTCTCTCTCTCTCTGTGTGTGTCTCTATCTCTCTCTCCCTCTCTCTTTTTCTCTCTCTCTCTCTCTCTCTATGTCTCTCTCTCTCTCTCTCTCTATGTCTCTTTCTCTCTACGTCTCTCTCTCTGTGTCTCTATCTCTGTCTCTCTCTCTCTCTCTCTCTCTGTGTGTCTCTATCTCTCTCTCCCTCTCTCTTTCTCTCTATGTCTCTCTCTCTCGCTCTCTCTCTCTCTCTGTGTCTATCTCTGTCTCTCTCTCTCTCTCTCTCTCTCTCTCTCTCTGTGTGTCTCTATCTCTCTCTCCCTCCCTCTCTCTTTCTCTCTCTCTATGTCTCTCTCTCTCTCTCTCTCTCTCTCTGTCTCTCTCTCTCCCCCCCCTCTCTCTGTGTCTCTGTAGATATGGAGCGTAAACTGCAGGAGGAGCATAGCTGTAAGGTGCAGCTGGAGGGCTTCTGCTGGAGGTGCAGAAGCGGGAACTCTCTGTTGGACTGGGACTACAAGCAGGCCCAGAGCAAACTGGAAGAGCTGCAGACCCACAAGGAACAAGCTGTCCCAGCAGGTGTGTGTGTGTGTGTGTGTGTGTGTGTGTCTATATATTTTTAGATAAGTGAGTATGTTTTTACCTTTTCTGGAGCTTCTGTTTTGTTGTGTATATGTGTGTGTATGTGTGTGTTTGTGTGTGGTGTAGGTGGTGTTTGTTACCTTGGAAGATCTTGTATATATTATAGATGAATTTGTGTTTGTGTGTGTGTGTGTGTGTGTTCCTGAGAGTAAATCTCTCTTGACTTGTGTCCCATCACTCTTCACTGCTGTCCCAATAAGGGCCCAAACTAAAAGCTTTATCAGTGATACAATCATAAATGCAATCATATCAATAATACAATCATAAGTAAAGACACACTCAGAATATTAGAAAATATTGACCAATGAAGCAAAAAAAGTGTCTTAAGACACAGGTTTCTGTCCTCCTCTAATTCAGTCAAATAAATCAAGCCTGATTACTCCTCTCCTCTCCTTCCCTGTGTCCTTCCTCAGGTGGAGGGTCTGTGCATGCAGGTGGAGGAGGCGTCCCAGAGGAGGCGCAGGTGCAAAGGGAGGTGCAGGAGCAGAGTCAGCGCTCCACACACTCCGCTCCTCAGAGAGGAGGCTGCAGCAGGACCTCAGCGCCGTCACCGAGTGCAAACTCAGCCTGGAGAAGACCAACCAGGAGCTGCGCAGGTGTGTGTGTGTGTGTGTGTTGTGTGTGTGTGTGTGTGTGTGTGTGTTGTGTCTGTGGAGAGACAACGTAAAGAGGAAAAATGAGGAGCAGAGTCTGCCTGTGTGTGTTTGTGTGTGTGTATGTTGCAGTAAATGACTGTTAAGGTGTGAAGTGTATTTATTTCAGTCTGTGTGTGTAGAAGTGCAGTGTTTGCTACAGTGACAACAGAAGAATGATTGGTTTGTACATTGACTAATGTGTGTTCTGTCCAATCACAGAGAGAGGGAGGCGGCTGAGGGACAGGCCAAAGAGTTCAAGGACCAGTTGGAGGCGGAACAATACTTCACTGTATGACATCACTTCCTGATATGGCATTATAGTAACTTGTCTGAGATAATATTATGTGTGTAGATGATATTGAGATGATATTATGTGATATTCTATGATATTCTATGTGTTCCCATATCCCTGGCGCAGAAGCTGTATAAGACACAGATTCGGGAGCTGAAGGAGGAGAGCACTGAGAAGACTAAACTCCATGAAGACCTGCAGGAGAGACTGAGTGAACTGCAGGAGGAGAGGTGGGTTTCTGTGTGTGTGTGTGTGTGTGTGTGTGTGAGAAAGTTCCTGTATTAGAAAATTGAACTCATGCGTCTGTGTGTGTGTGTGTGTGCGTGTGTGTGTGTGTGTGTGTGTGTGCGTGTGTGTGTGTGTGTGTGTCTGTGTGTGCATGTGTGTGTCTGTGTGTGTGTGTGTCTGTGTGTGCGTGTTGTGTGTGTGTGTGTGTGTCTCCGTCTCTCCGCAGGGACTCCCTGGCGGCGCAGCTGGAGGTGAGCCTGACCAAGGCGGACTCGGAGCAGCTGGCGCGCTCCATCGCTGAGGAGCAGTACTCCGACCTGGAGAAGGAGAAGATCATCAAGGAGCTGGAGATCAAAGACATGATGGCCAGACACAAACAGGACATCAGTGACAAAGACAACACCATCAACTCAGTAAGGAGCGAGAGAGACCATCAACTCAGTAAGGAGAGAGAGAGACCATCAACTCAGTAAGGAGAGAGAGAGGAGAAGAGACCATCAACTCAGTAAGGAGAGAGAGAGACCATCAACTCAGTAAAGGAGAAGAGAGGGAGAGAGAGACCATCAACTCAGTAAGGAGAGAGAGAGACCATCAACTCAGTGAAGGAGAGAGAGAGGGAGAGAGAGACCATCAACTCAGTAGAGGAGGAGATAGAGAGGGGAGAGAGAGACATCAACTAGTAGGAGAGAGAGGGGGAGAGAGGGAGAGAGAGACCATCAGCTCAGTAAGGAGAGAGAGAGGGAGCGAGAGAGAGAGACCATCAACTCAGTAAGGAGAGAGAGAGGGAGCGAGAGAGAGGGAGAGAGAGACCATCAACTCAGTAAGGAGAGAGAGAGGGAGCGAGAGAGACCATCAACTCAGTAAGGAGAGAGAGAGGGAGAGAGAGACCATCAACTCAGTAAGGAGAGAGAGAGGGAGCGAGAGAGGAGAGAGAGACATCAATCAGTAAGGAGAGAGAGAGGGACGAGAGACCATCAACTCAGTAAGGAGAGAGAGAGGAGAGAGAGACCATCAACTCAGTAAGGAGGAGAGAGGGAGCGAGAGAGGAGAGAGAGACCATCAACTCAGTAAGGAGAGAGAGAGGGAGCGAGAGAGGACCATCAACTCAGTAAGGAGAGAGAGGAGAGGAGAGACCATCAATCAGTAGGAGAGAGAGGGAGCGAGAGAGACCATCAACTCAGTAAGGAGGGAGAGAGGGAGCAAGAGAGAGGGAGAGAGAGACCATCAACTCAGTAAGGAGAGAGAGAGGGAGAGAGAGAGACCATCAACTCAGTAAGGAGGGAGGAGGAGGGAGAGATAGAGAGAGGGAGAGAGAGACCAGCAACTCAGTAAGAAGGGAGGGAGGGAGAGAGAGAGAGAGGCAGACAGAGAGAGAAAGAGAGAGAGAGAGGGACTGAGAGGGCGGTGGAGTAAAAGTGTCTCCCTAAGGTAGAAAAAGAGAGTTGGTAGAGAGGAAGGGAAGATGAATGTGTGGATTGATAAATTAATGCTTGGATGGATGGATGGATGGATTGTTGGATGGATTGATAGGTCAATAGACTGATTGATTGATTGATTGATTGCTATAGCTGGAGGAGTCTAACCGGACCCTGACGGTGGACGTGGCTAAACTTGCCAGTGAGAAAGAGCAGCTCAACAACCAGCTGAAGGACATGCAGCAGCGTAAGACCCCTCTATCTTTCCTTCTCTCTCTCTCTCTCTCTCACTCTCACCTTGTCTATCTCTCTCTCTCTCTCCCCTCATTCTCTCTCTCTCTCTT
>PYXC01002474.1:57500-67500 GCA_015244755.2 Tenualosa ilisha | reverse complement strand
GCCAGTTCACCCTCGCCCTCAGCCTCCACCTCCTCCTCGGGGTCCGCCTCGCCGCCCCACAGCTCCCCCCGCCCGTCCCCGCGCCCCTCGCCCCACCTGGATGTGGTGGCGGCTGGCGCGGCGGCGGAGGGCTTCAGGGCCAGGTCGGGATCGGCGGGGTCAGCGGGGTCACCACACCTGGCCCCACCGCAGGGCCATCAAGGTGCAGGCCAGCCGTACGCACCACCAGGAGCTCACGCTCCAACAGCAGACCTCCACCCAACAGCAGCAGGTCAAGAGCAGCCACACACAGCAGCAGACTAAGACCAGGTGAGCAACACACACACACACACACACACACGCACACACACAGCAGCAGACTTAGACCAGGTGAGCAACACACACACACACACACACGCACACACACAGCAGACTAAGACCAGGTGAGCAACAACACACACACACACACACCACACGCACACACACAGCAGCAGCAGACTAAGACCAGGTGAGCAACACACACACACACACAACACACACACGCACACACAGCAGCAGACTAAGAGCAGGTGAGCAACACACAAACACACACACACACACACACACAGCAGCAGACTAAGACCAGGTGAGCAACACACACACACACACACACACGCACACACACAGCAGCAGACTTAGACCAGGTGAGCACACACAAACACACACACACACACACACAGCAGCAGACTAAGACCAGGTGAGCAACACACACACACACCGCACACGACACACACAGCAGCAGCAGACTAGGACCAGGTGAGCAACACACACACACACACACACACACACACACACACACACACACACACACGTACCCAACACATATGTAAGCATGTTATTAGTTAATTCAGTAGTTCACGTAATAACACCATTCATTCAATGACTGGTTTACCTTTTAAATTCTATAATGATCAATAAAAAACTATACCAATAATTTACAAATGGTACAAATAATTTACTAATGATGAACTATTTGCCTACTTTACCATAGTGAATGCATAAAACAGACGTCTGTAGTTCTACACACATTAAGGGAGAATCCAGAGTCAATCAGCCCATACCCTGTTCTATGAGGCTGCTGAGTGCGGCCGGTAGGTTCATGAATGACAGCATTTGGTACAATATAGACTGAATTTGCAAACTGGCAGCTAACGCTGATGGGGCAATGGAAATGTCATTGGCATTGGCTGCCCTTTGTCCTCATGAGTTAGCATTAGCTGCTGTTAGCCCTCATGAGTTAGCATTGGCTGTCTTTGCCTCATGAGTTTAGCATTAGCTGCTGTTAGCCCTCATGAGTTAGCATTGCCTGTTGTTAGCCCTCATGAGTTAGCATTGGCTGCCCTTTGCCCTCATGAGTTAGCATTAGCTGCTATTAGCCCTCATGAGTTAGCATTAGATGCTGTTAGCCTCATGAGTTAGCATTGGCTGCTGTTAACCCTCATGAGTTAGCATTGGCTGCTATTAGCCCTCATGAGTTAGCATTGGCTGCCCTTTGCCCTCATGAGTTAGCATTAGCTGCTGTTTGCCCTCATGAGTTAGCATTGGCTGCTGTTAGCCTTCATGAGTTAGCATTCGCTGCCCTTTGCCCTCATGAGTTAGCATTGGCTGCTGTTAGCCCTCATGAGTTAGCATTAGCTGCTGTTAGCCCTCATGAGTTAGCATTGGCTGCCCTTTGCCCTCATGAGTTAGCATTGGCTGCTGTTAGCCCTCATGGAGTTAGCATTGGCTGCCCTTTGCCCTCATGAGTTAGCATTGGCTGCCCTTTGCCTCATGAGTTAGCATTGGCTACTGTTAGCCCTCATGATTTAGCATTGGCTGCCCTTTGCCCTCATATGTTGCACCAAATTCTGTCATTGTCTGGTGAATGTGAAACCACAGGGCTTGATTCACTCCGGATGATCCCTTTATACAGAATTCAAAGCGTTTCTGAAGCAAGCAGGCAAAATCCAGCCATGTGCTTGTTAAAGGGCTGGAGATGTAATGTCTTCCCCTCCCAATGCCCATTTAGCCCACGTGGGGCTAAACTCATCACATTAGAACCCCTTAAGTGTCCTCTGACACAGGAGCCAGGTGTGTGTGAGTGTGTGTGTGTGTGTGAGAGAGAGTGTGTGTGTTGTGTGTCTGTGTGTGTGTGTGTGTGTGTGTAAGTGTGTTTGTGTGTGTAGATAAAGATGCACAGGCGGGCTACCTAAAGTTGGTCAGCAGAATGAGAGAGACATCTGTGAAGCCTAATCCTTTTTCTAGTCCGGGGACTGGGAACAGTTTTATCTCGAGGGAGACTGGACAGTATACTCTGCTGTCAGCATAACACAGCAGTCAAGAGACAGAACAGTGGATGTTCAGATAAAAAAGCCAAAGGAACTGAAGAAATTGATCCAGTCAATCAATGAGACTGTGTTCTCTGATCCTTTCCCTCTCTGAGTTTGAGACAGTAGCATTTGAGACAGTAGCATTTGAGACAGCAGTATTTGAGACAGTAGTATTTGAGACAGTAGCATTTGAGACAGCAGTATTTGAGACAGTAGTATTTGAGACAGTAGCATTTGAGACAGCAGTATTTGAGACAGTAGTATTTGAGACAGTAGCATTTGAGACAGCAGTATTTGAGACAGCAGTACTTGAGACAGTAGCATTTGAAGCACATCTAGTGCATCACTCTTTCCAACCTCGTCTAGTCATAAAGCTGTCAGTGGAGCTGTGTGTGTGTGTGTGTGTGTGAGTGTGTGTGTGTGTCGAGGTGAAGCCTCCGCAACCCCTTTTCCAGGGCTGGGATTAGGTGTCAAGGTCCTGCACTAAATTTGTCTTTCGGGGGAAAGCCTCCTGGTTGCACACACACCCCATGAGGTCATCCACAGACTGCTGACTGTTGGGGATCAGTAGGGGGACAGAGGCAAGGGGTGGACAATATGCTTTGCTGATTAATTAATGTAGGCTGGTGTGTAAGCTGAGAGAGAATCAGGAGAGAGAAAGAGGGGGCATGTTTCAGTAAGTGTGTGTGTGTGTGTGACCATATGTGTGTGTGTGTGTGTGTGTGTGTGTGTGTGTGTGTGTGTTTGGGGGGGGGTGTTTGTGTATCAGTGTGTGTGTGTGTGTATGAGCCTGTACGCTGATTAACTCTCTGCTCTGTGTAGAACTGGCCCCATGCTCAGAATCATCCTGCACTGACATCATGACCATCTGACCTTTGACCTTCTTTCCATTCTCTCTTGTGTGTGTCCGTGGAAGTAAGTACGCGGCACACTGACATCTTGCCTGCATGTCTCTCTGTGCGTGTGTGTGTGTATGAGCTCCTGGATATGCATGGGAAAGTGTGCGTATGATAGAGAGGCGTAAATGTATTCCGTGTGTGTGTGTGTGTGTGTGTGTGTGTGTATTGACTTTTCTTATCATGCACTGCTAACAATGCTAATCATTCTGTGTTAACCCCCTCCCTTTCTCTCTCTCTCTCATACACACACACACACACACACACTCTTGTGGTGTTAACTCCACCACCTGTTCCTTTCCAGCCTCTACTTGTCTTTCCACCTCTCAGTTTCAAACTGTGTTCTATCTGACTCTTCATTATTGTGTTATTATCAGACAGTGAGTGCATTATTGTGTTATCAGACAGTGAGTGCATTATTGTGTTATTAGACAGTGAGTGCATTATTGTGTTATTAGACAGTGAGTGCATTATTGTGTTATTAGACAGTGAGTGCATTATTGTGTTATCAGACAGTGAGTGCATTATTGTGTTATCAGACAGTGAGTGCATTATTGTGTTATTAGACAGTGAGTGCATTATTGTGTTATCAGACAGTGAGTGCATTATTGTGTTATCAGACAGTGAGTGCATTATTGTGTTATTAGACAGTGAGTGCATTATTGTGTTATTATCAGACAGTGAGTGCATTATTGTGTTATCAGACAGAGTGAGTGCATTATTGTGTTATCAGACAGTGAGTGCATTATTGTGTTATTAGACAGTGAGTGCATTATTGTGTTATCAGACAGTGAGTGCATTATTGTGTTATCAGACAGTGAGTGCATTATTGTGTTATTAGACAGTGAGTGCATTATTGTGTTATCAGACAGTGAGTGCATTATTGTGTTATCAGACAGGTGAGTGCATTATTGTGTTATTAGACAGTGAGTGCATTATTGTGTTATCAGACAGTGAGTGCATTATTGTGTTATCAGACAGTGAGTGCATTATTGTGTTATTAGACAGTGAGTGCATTATTGTGTTATCAGACAGTGAGTGCATTATTGTGTTATCAGACAGTGAGTGCATTATTGTGTTATTAGACAGTGAGTGCATTATTGTGTTATCAGACAGTGAGTGCATTATTGTGTTATCAGACAGTGAGTGCATTATTGTGTTATCAGACAGTGAGTGCATTATTGTGTTATCAGACAGTGAGTGCATTATTGTGTTATCAGACAGAGTGAGTGCATTATTGTGTTATTAGACAGTGAGTGCATTATTGTGTTACTATCAGACAGTGCAATAAAACAGTGTGCTCTTGTCCTCATCCAGGATAAATCAGGGATTTCTATTGGTTGAGCTCCTCTTTATGAGTCTGACAAGAAACATGGCTTTTTCTGGGAATTGTTTGACCTGAAAGAGAATACTAAGGCCTTGAATAAAAAGAAACAGTCCCTTCACTGAATTTGGTAAAAGTATGCCACCTAGTGGTCATTTGTTTGCACATCCTACGTTTTCACACTTTCACAATTGCTAAAACACATTCCCAAAACCTCCAACATTTTCTGAAAACGGTTAACACAAATCCTATATTTCAGACTAAACCCAAAAAACTTGCAAAACTGAATAATCACCTCAAAACAGTCGAAACTGTGCTATTTTACACACATGCCACCCAAAGCTGTAATTCTACACAGCAGTCATTTGACACTACATCAAAAAATTAATAACACTGCACTCAGGAAATATACCTCCAGCAAGGGAATGTATTTGTAATGCAGTAAATGTAAAATTTGACGAAGAATATTCAAAACGAAAACCTTGATGCAAACCCTTGATCCAAACATTATTTCCCATAAAGAAATTCATGAAATACATACTGAACTGAAATTCATGAGGTAGATACTGAATTGAAACTCATGAAATCCCATGCTGAATGCCACTTCATGACAACTTGGTCACAATTTCATCATGGGGACAGATGATGCCCTATGGGGTGCACTCTGACCCTATCTGACCTGCAGCCTAAATGTGTATTCATTTACAGTACTGAAAATAGATGTTGCATGATCAAAACAAGAGTCAGGATTCAGCTCCTATGTACAATAAAAATAAATACAGAAAATCAAAAAATAATAGTCTATGTTTTTGCCAAAAAGAGATGAATTCAATAAATGTGTTCAGGAATTTGAGAATATAATGCAGGTGTCCATCCACTTACAGACTGATGTATCTATATGCAGGACATGCTTTAAGCGTGCAGGGTCGTACAACCTTTTGACCTCTGAGACTGATCCTGAATGACCTTCCTGTGACCCCACCTACTTCTCTGCTGTTTCAGGGTGATTGGGATTGGCTTAAAGGGATGGGAGTGGGTCCTAGATGAGGATGATGATGATGAGGATGATGATGATGATGATGATGATGGTCATGTTATTTTTGAGTTCTGAAGAAAACAGTGAGAACAACAGTATGTGTTGTTTGAGTGTGTTTGCATGGAGATGCTACTGGTGCTGTGTGCAGTGATTCAAGGCCCTGTGTGTGTACGCACATGTGCATGTGTGTGAGCGAGAGAGAGAGTGTGTGTGTGAAAGAGAGATTTTTGTGAGGTGTTTTACTACTGCTCTGCTGGTAGGTGTGCTGATAACAGTCCCTTTAAAGGAGTGAATCAGTCCATAGCCCTGTGGTTCGAGGTCAGTGAGTGCTGTCAGTCCATAGCCCTGTGGTTCGAGGTCAGTGAGTGCTGTCAGTCCATAGCCCTGTGGTTCGAGGTCAGTGAGTGCTGTCAGTGGGGAAAAGAGACAGATCATTTGTTACCATGCAGATATAGACCGAATAGCTAACTGGCAGCTAACGTTAACAGAGTAAGGCAAAGGAAAGAGCTTCTATGCCCCATTTAGTTAGTGTTAGCTGCCAACTCGCTCATGGTAGCATAGTGGTTAAGGAACCTGGCTAGCCTGCAAGTAGCCTGAAAAGTTGTGGGTTCGAATCCCAGCTGTCACCGTTGTGCCCTTGAGCAAGGCACTTAACCCTAAGTTGCTCTAAGGGAGACTGGCCCTGAACAGTTGATAGTTGATGAGTTGTAAGTTGCTTTGGATGAAAGCGTCTGCTATCATATTTTCTCGTTCTTTCCCCTCTAACTGACATCAAACGACAGGTCTACGGATCTACAGGTTTATGGATTGGTTCACACTGGATTTCTCCTTTAAACCTTCCTCCATTAGCCAGTGTGTGTGTGTGTGTGTGTGTGTGTGTGTGTGCTGTTGTGATGTGTTAGAGTCTAGCGTAACAGTTGTGCTTTATGCTTTAGCATAACCGATGTGGTGTGTGCTGTGTATGTTAGCATGATAGGTCAGCATGTGTCTGGTAGTCTTTACTGCACTGCAGTATGTCAGATATACTCTATTCTTTAGGGACAGCTCTGGGTGAGGAATTGGTAATCCTCTTAAACGAAGAGCCTTGCGGCTGTATTTTACTGGTCGAACGTCTTATATTAGAAAGTTTATCACTGCCCTTTTTCAAGAAATGCATAGACTGTAGACCCAAGAACTCACCCAGATTTGTCCATAAATCACATACATGAAATATCTTGCTGAACTGAACTGTGCAAATAATTATTCATGTCCTTGTGTTCTCTTGCTCTCTCCTCTAGTTAACCTTCGCACTCTGGACTGGGGGAGTATGGATTTGTACACAGTGATTTCAGCTGACAACACCTACAAAGAGACACTAAATTCTCCCTACTAGACACACGCACACACACACACACACACACACACACACACACACACACACGCACGCACACACACACACAGAAACACACACACACACAGAGACACACACACACACACACGCACACACACACACACACGCACACACACACACACACACGCACACACACACACACACACACGCACACACACACACACACTAGAAAGGATGTACACTAGAAAGCAAAGGAAACACCAAACAGGGACACATTCTTTGTTTCAATTCAGTTTTATTTATACAGCGCCTTTTACAATGGTATTGTCTCATGGCGCTTCACAGCAAGGAGCACATTCTACCCAGACCATACAGATTTCTAAGTGTGCATTTTTGTACTGTTACATTTTCCTGCGTGTGTGTAATAGAACTTACCGTAAGTGCCAAAGATACATTTCCTGTTTTTAACATGTAAAGTGAGTAAAGCATTTCAGACCTGGTCAAACTTTTATTTCTAAGTGCTGAAATGGTCAAACTGACATATATGGAATTGGAACGGAAAGTATTGGGTTGTGATGGCAGGTGGGATTAGCATTAAGCCATGTGAGCTAAAGGTGGCCCTGCCTGCACACTGACACTCTGCACATTGAGGATCTGTGGAGCTTCATGACTAAAGGATTCCTCTGGTTTAAAGGCATTTCTGTCTTGTTATTGCAGTTCTCAGTCCACTTCCTCTACTCTATGAGGTTCAAGTGTGCATATGCGTGTGTGTGTGTGCGTGTGTGCATGTGTGTGTGTGTTTGTGTGTGTGTGTGTGTGTACGTGTGTGTGTCAGCTAGCATGGTGGTAAATGACACTATTACAAATACATGTACTTTGGAAGTAGGCCTTATGGAATTGAATTTGGATGCCTAGTGCTTCTGGGAAATGTAGTTGACCTGGGGTTGGCCTCAGATGTGCTGGACAAAGGCTACAATCTGGTCCAGAGTCATCTAGAGTTTCCCTGCTCTCTGTAACCAATAATGACATCCTGTCAACCAGAACAAGAATAAATCAGCCTTTTGATGAAGTCATGGCCTTTCTTATTGTATCTGTACACATAAGCGTGAGATGTATAGATGGGGAAATGTGCTCCTGGAGTAAGAGTTGTGTGAAACGGACTCATCCTTAGTCCTTATTGTGATACAGCTCTTCCAGTCTTTATGGCTAAGGAGGGTCAACTGGATTCACATCCAGAGCAGCTGCTTACACTTTACCACAATCTCCTGAAAGCAGTCTTGAAACCTTCCTGATTTTAGTGATAATTATCCCTCAACACCCCAAACAGACCCACAACATTCCTGAACCTTTCTGCCCTTCCACTTGAACCCCACAGAGTCTATGTTGAGTCAGAGCCTCTAATTGAGTTTCATGGTTGAAAATGAAATGTTTTCATATTTGGGGTTTTTCCATAGAGGTCCAAGGCCCTGACAATGTCCTGTACTAGAAATGCCCTTTTTATTCAGATTCATTCCTCATCCATATTTCATTCACACATAGACACAGCACTGTTACACAATATATTTCATTCACACATAGACACAGCACTGTTACACAATATATTTCATTCACACATAGACACAGCACTGTTACACAATATATTTCATTCACACATAGACACAGCACTGTTACACAATATTCATGTGTGTGTTGTTCGTCTGTACCTGAAGTTCATATTTGCTTAGTTGACAAGGGTATACAAACACTTATGAGAGGGGTCATCAGAGGTCATCTTTTCAGACCCAATACTGACAAACATACAGTCCCCTCCCGCTGGATCTAACATACACACTTTATGAACCCCACACTAGACAAATGATTACATAATAAAACACAGTATAAATAGATCACAACCCAGTCAGTGTCAGTTCATCTCCAAGCCTCCCTATAGGTAAAGCATCATCGAGTAATAGACTAATATACATAACATAGTATGCCTGTGGGAGGGGCTCAGTGGTGAGAGTATGCCTGTGGGAGGGGCTCAGTGGTGAGAGTATGCCTGTGGGAGGGGCTCAGTGGTGAGAGTATGCCTGTGGGAGGGGAAAGGGGCTCAGTGGTGAGAGTATGCCTGTGGGAGGGGCTCAGTGGTGAGAGTATGCCTGTGGGAGGGGCTCAGTGGTGAGAGTATGCCTGTGGGAGGGGCTCAGTGGAGAGAGTATGCCTGTGGGAGGGGAAAGGGGCTCAGTGGAGAGAGTATGCCTGTGGGAGGGCTCAGTGGTGAGAGTATGCCTGTGGGAGGGGCTCAGTGGTGAGAGTATGCCTGTGGACTGTGGGAGAGGGGCTCAGTGGTGAGAGTATGCCTGTGGGAGGGCTCAGTGGTGAGAGTATGCCTGTGGGAGGGGCTCAGTGGTGAGAGTATGCTGTGGGAGGGGTTCAGTGGTGAGAGTATGCCTGTGGGAGGGGCTCAGTGGTGAGAGTATGCCTGTGGGAGGGGCTCAGTGGTGAGAGTATGCCTGTGGGAGGGGCTCAGTGGTGAGAGTATGCCTGTGGGAGGCTCAGTGGTGAGAGTATGCCTGTGGGAGGGGCTCAGTGGTGAGAGTATGCCTGTGGGAGGGGAAAGGGGCTCAGTGGAGAGGGTATGCCTATGGGTGGTGCCGCTATTGCTCTGTCAAGTCTCATTAGAATCAGACCAGAAGAAATGGGCCTTCAGGAGCCAATCAGCGAAGGGACTGGTCACCTTAACAACAATGCAGAGGTTCCAGGTGGTGCACAGGCCCTCCGTTTAGCCCAAGAGTGTCTGGCCGTCTCCATGGTAATGAGCAGGCTTCAGGCACGTTTTTTTCCACGCCACCTGTAGTACACTATGGTCAGGAACACCCAGCCATTCAGGGCAGTCAACACCAAGAACCTCAGGAGAACTGTACACAGAAGAATGAGAACACAGATAGAGTTCTTAGAACCACAGAGTTCTAGTGGCCAGAGTTCGTAGAACCACAGTGACACTTCTCAGAACCACAGTCAAAGTTCTTAGAAGTGCAGTCAGAGTTCTTAGAAGTCTGTACCTGTCCACATAAATTGAGGTTTTTCAGATGACATGTTGAGCCATTG